>CAWVPI010000001.1:0-51154 GCA_963931975.1 Cataclysta lemnata
CTAGACCCTTTGCCTTTCCCAAAAATATAGGGAGAATTTAAAACTAAAAACTTCGTTTACGCAGGCGTGGCGCAGGGCTGCCCGCCGTGCGCGTGCGGCGCGGGCGCGACGAGCGACGCGTGCGACGCGCGCAGCGGCGCGTGCGAGTGCGCGTCGGGCGCGGCGCCGCCGCTGTGCGACGCCTGCCTGCCGCACCACTACGGGCTCGAGCCAGCCGGCTGTCGAGGTCAGTGCATCTCCTCACCCCTGCAGGACTAGCCGACAGTTTTTTCTATCGGGATAAGTGGCAGTTAAAGCGAGAGGAGAATACTTTCTTTTGCCCGAGGAGAATTTGTCCACATTCCGTGCTGTAGAGGCTGGACCAGCCTTCTTAGACCACGCGTTGCACCTTGCATAGGTAATATGCGGGTACTATTTTTGCAGTTTATAATTTCCTTTTATATTTTACGCTGATTTGAAATGCATTGTTGTTGCAATCTTTGTGCACTGGCGAGTGCGCTGGTTGGGCGATATCATCTTTGACTTTCGTTCGTTTATAGAGTGTTTGTGAATTTCATTTTTTGAGTCAGTTTAATATCCTGTCGGAAGTGATAACGAATGCATTCAAATGTTACATCGAAGTTACAACTATTCCACAGCTTAAGTACGGGCTGTTTTTTTTGGAATGTTGCAAACCACATTCGCTGACTCGCTCTTCATGAGTAGGTAATTGATCAGCCAAATAACAAAAAAAAAACCAAATAAAAATTAAAGTTTTTAAAGTAACTGCATTTGTGCCATGTATTTTTTTTTATAATTTTGGGAACGAACTACATCATTTCGTATTTCTGCAAATATGAATACTTACCTTGGGAGAAGTCTTTGTACTGGAAAAACACTCGTTTAACGAAACAGTTACTTAAGTTCCTAAGGACAGTCATTTCTATCCTGGGATAACTTTAGATTACTATCAACTTTTAAATTCATTAAAATACCTTTTAATAAACTATATGTACCTATAATTAACTTCTGTAAGCAATGTCTTGAGTGCTACGTAGTCTTTTTATCGGAATCTCGCGTCATTAAATAACTAGACTTCCAGTAATAGCCAATGAAAAGACCCTTGCGACAAACATACTTACTACATAAACATAAATTATAGTAATTTAAAAAGGACGAAGCAAACAGTAATTTTATCTGAAATAATAAATATGGCTGTCAGGATCTAACGGGCGGGCAACCTACAACGACGCTGGGCCATGTCCGGGCATGGCTCAAAGCGAATCCCACGTGTAAACATGCTCAGAACACGCGTCACCCTAGGCCATACATGATACAGCGGTACGTCCCGTACAATTTACTTAATGCGAGATGGCCCTTAATTTACCCGCGACTCCACAAGGACCCACCACAGCCGAGTCACCTCATGGCTGGTTCGATAAACTCTAGCGTACATTGCGTGTTGTGCACTGGAATGTGCTGCGCCTTTGTCAGTGCACGCGGCAATGCGCCCGGCACGAATGTTTACAGTCGCTCGTGCACCCACCGTGGTGTGAAATTATAGGGCGTGCGTAGAATTATGACGTCACGTCTGCATCAACTTAGAATGGGGATTAGTAAAAGTGGCAATTTGGTTGGAATTATGCAAAATTGTCCATCACTCTGTGTGTGTTTTGTCGCAATTTGTCGAGTCGGGATGCATGTTGATTTGCGCGTGCTCTCTTTGCTGCGTGTTTGTTTAGTATATATTCCAATGGCAAATGTCAGAAAAGTTACCTAAATTACTGATTTTATTTGTATTTGAATGTTATAGTTTTTCTTTTTTCGCGGATATATAACGACCACAAAGGTCACCGTTTTTGTTTAATTAACTTCACTACTGTGTATGTAATATATTTTTAGTCACTTACAAGATTCCCACTGCTGGGCAAATGCCTCACCCTCAGCCCGCAGCCCTTCATCCAAGTAATAATATAGCTATCTATAGTTGCTTTTTTTACAAATACACCAATTATCTAGAACCAAAGTGTAGATGATAGGTTAATTAAGACAATGGTGGATGGATGACTAAGAAATGCCTACTGAAAATACAAACGCTTGCCCTACCAGCATTTCTAACCCGGCACATCTTGCTATAAGAATCAAACCAAATCAAGTTTTGGTTTGATTTTAAGTATTGCACAAAAACTGTTGTGGGCGTGACAGGGTACTAAAGGGTATAGCTTACCTTACAAACGCTTTGTGTTTAGGAAATATTTATAACAACTGATGAAAAAATTAAAAGTTCTTGCATTTTGTTTTTAAAAAAGGTTTTCTGTACAATAAAACGACACGCAAACCAGTCGTAGCCTAACGAGCATTAACTACGGCAGCTTAGAGAAAAAAAGTAGATTAAAATGACTGTACTTAAAAGCCCGCGCTATTGCCTACCGCATAACCGCAGTAACGAAGGGTGGAAGAGACAGACTACAGCCACCGGCCTTACACGACATAGAAATACAATTGAAAACTAAAAGTACCTACTGTCCTGTTCGTGTCGTTTTTAACGGCTTCCAAAAAAGTAGGAGGTTCTCAATTCAGTAGGTATTTTCTTAATTCAATACAAGTAAGGAATATTCTATTTTATACACAAAAGAAAATCCATTAAAACTGGTTAAGCCGTTTCGGAGGAGTTCGATAAGAAACATTGTGACACGAGATATTTACATTAATCTGTACCTATACATTTCGAAAAAATATTTCTGCTGATGCGGGATTCGAAATTCGATTTTTTAGATGATTCTTACGGAAAGAAAAAAGAAGATTATTACGGAGAAAATAAAAAGCATTACAATAAACAATGTAGATGTATTGGAATTCTTTTTTGAAACTTAGCTATGACAACATTGCTAAACACTCTGATTCATACAATACGACAGTGAATATTCAATTTTAATTGGAATAAATAATAAAGTCTAAAAAAATATAAATGACAATAAATAACATTTACCCCAGTGTAAAAATGTCCGCAAGTATAGGTACTTGTGGATGGTTTATTTGGAATTGCGCGTGCGCAAATAAGCCGCTGTTCCGCGGTGAGCGCCCGTCCGAAGGTGCGCCTTATAAATAGATGCGCGGACCACACGCCGCACCACGAAAAAATTGATTTCGCCGACAGAATAGGGTCGTTTAGTCGAGCTAGGATGCGGCTTGACTTATTCAACAATATTGCTTTTAAATTGTGTCGTGAAGTTTTGTTCTCAATGTAAAAATCAATATTAAGGGCCCGTTTCACAATCGACAAGTAAGTTCTAAGTAGCTTACTTCGCAAATAATTTGACATATATTTCATATTACAACTGTCAAATGATCTGCGAAGTAAGCTACTTAGAACTTACTTGTTGATTGTGAAACAGGCCTTGAGTATACACTTTTGATTTGATTTATTTGAACTTTGTATTTATCTTAGAAAAAATTACAAACAAATACCTATAGGTCAAAAAAAGTTTCGAAAGTCGAATATTAATTGTATTCCGGCAATTCCTTGTTTACTTTCGCAGCGATTTCAAAACAGTCCGAAACGTAAAGAAAATTGTTGAAGTATTAATACCGCGAAAGCGCCATTCGCAGTGCGCCAGATGCGTTTGATGATGTTTGACGTAAACATGCGCGCGCGCATCTAAAATCCGTTTCACGAAATAAGTCCCTTGGCTTACTTAAACCGTAACTCTTTGTAATAAGAGCGAAAATAATGTTAATGGAGGGGCTTCTCTTGTGGATCGAACTTGAGCTAGGCGCCCGGGGCAATTACGTCTGTGCGAGTTTACTTTGCGGCCTTTGCCTGTTGATAGTTGTCTTAAATATGGCGAATAACAGATAACAAAGTGGTGGGCATTGTTTAACTTCACTTTGGAAGTTGAAGAGGGCAAGCTGCTTCCTTATTTCACCACATTCACGAATATGATTCTTGTGCAAGTGAAAGAGTATAGTTCTTCTATTACCCAATTTATGTAACCCTAAAAAGGCCAGATAAGATAAAATAAATCACGCTCACGTATCCCCGGAGGGGTCGGCAGAGTTGAATTAGAGGTGTTAGGGCCAATCACACTGTGATCGTCAACCGGCAACCTCCTCCGAATATTTAGTTTCTACAATCCGGACATGGTCCACAATAAATACGCATTTAATTACATCCTCCATATAAGTCTTCTATGCTGGCCTGGGAGTGAACAAATAACGTAGAATGGGCCAGCCCCGACTCATCCCATGGATATCGTAAAAGCCGACTGAGGGAGATTGCCCGGTGTAGACCAATAAGCACCTTGGGGCGCCCGAATGGTGGAGGGCGAACCACCAACAACAGCATACCCAAAGAGGGTTAGTGTCAGGCAGGCGGCCGGCTGTAAAACCTAAGCCAAAACTTTGAGCAGTATGGATTGGAATGTTGTCATTCCAATCACTCTCTCCGTTCATCAGTCTCTCGACATGGTCCGTTCCGTCTCTTTTCTATACATTCATGCATCACTAGCACCTTTACGGTGTGATGGATGATATGAATCAAAAGGGAGTGGATGACTTGATGACGTCTGACCGATATGAATGGAAGAGGAAACATACTGCGCCGACCCCAGATAGACTGGGAACAGGGCAGGGAAAAGAAGAAAGAATTACATCCTCCATATCCACTCAGCGTGGTGACGGCAGAGCAGAATACAATTAATTGTCACCACTCCCATCTCTCCCGTAGGTGTCATACAAAGCGACTAAGGGTAGAGATGGCGATGAGTAATGGGCAGCAGCGTTTCTCTTATGGCACCTAGCAATGTACTGCGATTGCTGTGCCCGATAAATGTCAATGGGCACGCAACCTATTGCAGGGGACCTAACTAATCAATCAATTCCTCTCCATATCAATTCACAATCATAATCAAATCAATTTACCTCTGCCTAACTCTTCGGGGATATAGGCGTGATTTATGTTTTAATATACGTTAAATCAGTTCAGTCGAAAAAGTGTTTATACCTAGTTAAACTATCCTATATACAAGCTATGCCAGTAATAGCTCAGTCGCCCTACCTTAATGGTCAGAATTAACTAACAGACACACTTTCTGGTTATGTTAGTTAACATTTCTAGTTCCACCGTGACAATTTATGGCGGTGCTCCACTAGTGTTTGTACGAGATACAGAAATAGTGTTCGGTTGTAATGCGGTCTATTGTGAAGGGAGCTGCGCCCGCGCCGCTCCGGTATGTGCGCACGCGTCGCTCTGTCTGCGCCGGCGACGCGATTAAGGCCCTACGGTAAAAAGATAAGGGTTTATGAAACGCATTTATCTCGTAATCTATTATAAGCAGGTATTTCATACTCAGAATTGTGTAAATTGGACATATATGAAAGGGCGTGGAACAGTCCGTTACCAGATTAAAAAAATTTCCTCGATAGAAAAAAAATTCAAAGTAACCTCTGATTATTGAAATTTTTTAATATTACAGTTAAACGGCTATACATTGAAAAATTTGTATAGGCCAGCCGGCGCAGCACGAGGGACGTGGACAAGTCTCTCTCCACCACTTGACAGTGTTTTGTCTCGGGATTTAGGGGAACTAGAGCGAAAGGGAAAAGATTTTCTTTCCCCCGAAGGAGATGTGTCCACGTCCCGTGCTACGGGGGCTGACTGACTGTGACGATCCTACACTATATGCGATAGGCAAACATCGCACAGACCTAATAGAAGCGAGGACAGACGGGCATGTCTACAGGCATGCCCGCGGGCATGAAATGTTAGAAAATGTTCGAAAAATGATAGGCTTGGTACGGGAATCGAATCCGCGCCCTCTGCATTCCGGGCAGATGCCTATACTACTCGGTATATGACTAAGGACGTTCGGTTTGATTCCCGCATCAAGTGTAGGTATACTTTTTCAAACTTTTTCTTACCTCAAATTTCTTCGTGAAAAACTAAACGGTATTAAGTTGTTGTGGTGTCGACGTCAGGCCTTTAAATGTGTCTAGGCTCTTGTTGGCTTTGAGACAGTGATGTCGACCGCGATTGAAACCAGAATACGACATGAAAGGCGACTGGCCGCCCGCCCGACGCCTAATTGGCCTGCAAGAATCTGTTTGTGGGACGTTTTTAATTGTAACCCAGGATTTGGCTCTAGACAAGCGGTCAGCCTATTCGAACGATTAGAATACATACATACATAAATCACGCCTATATCCCCGAAGGGGTAGGCAGAGGTGAACCAACACCCACGTTTCGCCAATTATGTTAGATCCCATGTTATATTAGGCGAGCCTATTGCTATTTATCGGGCACAAAAGTCGCAGTATATTGCTAGGTGGTAGGTATAAGAGGAACGCTGCTGCCAATTCCTCATCACTGATTTATAACTGACAAATGTATTCTACTCTGGCGTCACCACACGACAATTAGAATACAAAAGTATAAAACTGACGTATTACAGAGTAAACAACATGGCGGCCGTTGCTCATGTCAAATGTAAAAGAAGCTGTTAAAAATTACATACATACATACATACACAAATCACGCCTATATCCCCGAAGGGGTAGGCAGAGGTAACTAGCACCCACGTCTCGCCAATTATGTTAGGTCCCATGTAATAGGTGGCGAGCCTATTGCCATTTATCCCGATAAATGGCAATAGGCACAAAAGTCGCAGTACATTGCTATTGCTAGGTGGTATAAGAGGAACGCTGCTGCCCATTCCTCATCGCTAATTTATCCTTAGTCGCCTTGTACGACACCCACGGGAGAGATTTGGGATGGTGACAATTGTATTCTACTTCATTCAATTCAATACAATTGTCACCACCCCAAATCTCTCCCGTGGGTGTCGTACAAGGCGACTTAGGATAAATCAGTGATGAGGAATGGGCAGCAGCGTTCCTCTTATACCACCGTCCTGGCAATGTACTGCGACTTTTGTGCCCGATAAATGGCAATAGGCTCGCCACCTATAACATGGGACTTAACATAATTGGCCAAACGCGGGTGCTAGTTCACCTCTGCCTACCCCTTCGGGGATATAGGCGTGATTTATGTATGTATGTATGTACAATTGTATTTGACTCTGCCGTCACCACACGTCTTACACGGCTGTTAAAAATTGACATTTATATTCTACTCGTTTGAGTAGATTGGCCAATTGTCTAAAGGGGCAGAATAGTTTTTCAGTACTCAGCTTACTAGCCGAAATCCGTTTTAAGATTTGATTTTACATCAATAATAATAATATTAATAGGTATTTGTAGATCGGTAATATTCCCACTCTAGCCTTGGTTGCCTATAATTGGCCCACATATTATTACAAAGTAACCCATAGTAAGTATATTTTTATACTAATTTAATATAGGAAATGAATATAATATTTGAAATAAAACAACTTTAACGAATTAGGAACGCGTATATTTAGATGTTTGGCATGTTTATAAACAATTGAGTATTTAACCCGACGCGACGTATCGATCACTTTACAGCGTCCGTGACCACGGGGAGATTGATCCCAGTCAAACATCTAAATATAGGCGAGTCTAATCCGATATAGTTGTTTTATTTCAAATGTGTAGTGCTTGTGCAAATACAGGGTTATTTGCAACACACCGACTACCTCGCAGGACTAGATAGTAACATCATAAAACAACAACGGTTTTATGAGTTTTAATATAACTCGATACACTGTGCAAAATTGATATTTCCAGTTTATAGGTTTATTAATCATCAAAAAATAAATTAAATATACATCAAACCTTAAGGAAAATTGCGTTAGCCGCTTCGTGTTGATTGTACAAGTGTTAGGGCTCCAGGTGCTTCGGTGTACATTCGTCACGGCAACAATAGCGTCGGTAATCTAATCTAGGGCCGCGGGTGCTGCGCCCGCGCATCTGAAACGAACTCTGCAATCTGCATTACAAAGGGTTTTATTTATTGTATTGCTCAAGCAAGGACATATAGTTTATAAAGGCCGATATAAATTACAATAATACAGCTTTTTGTTTTCAAAAAGTGACGTGTTGCCTTTTTGAAATATTGTTAAATATTAAGAGCTTCATGTATCTTCTCTAGCATTTTTAAACGATTTATAGAGATACATTGATACTATAAATAATAAGATTTGGAATTTAATTAATTAAATTAATATTTATCTACGACCCATTCTTGTACTGAAAATAACATCATACTTTTGGTGTCATTGTACAGGCGACAACCTCATTATGTTTTATTCAGTCGCATAAACATAATGAATGATATGAATCAAAATGGAGTGGAATGCCTTGATGACGTCTGATCGATATGAATGGAAGAAGAAATATACTGCCCAGAACCCAGATATACTGGAAAAAGAGCACCAGAAGATAAACTTAATGTGTCAGCAATTTGACACAAATTATTAAACAATAAAATTCCTTCAGTAAGAAATACTATTCCGACAATCGCGTCCTTCCCGTGAATCATAATCCAAATGTTGTTTGCTACAGCTTAATGAACAACCGCGAAATGATTACTGATTCAATTACGACGAAAAGCCGACCTCAGTAGGTTGTACGACTTTGTTGCGGCCGCGATTACACCTAGCGCAGGATTATTCAGTCTTAAATTGGCCGTCTTTATCAGCTATTATTGTACACTTTGCGCTAAGCTAAACCATCAAAGTTGAGCCGTCATTAACGCTGGTTTCATCAATGAGAAACCTGGTTTTTTGAATTGAACTTTTATAAATCAGACTTTTATTAATGAAACTTTTATTAATGAAACTTTTATGAATCAAACTTTTATACATTTTCGTTTCATAAATCAAACTTTTGTACATTAAACTTTTATAGATCAAACTTTTATACATGAAACTTTTATCAAACTTGTATAAATTATATTAAATTAAACACATGGTCTATATATATGCTTATTGATACCTTCACACAGGAAACGAGTGGTTGGTGACAAATATATTCTACGCTGCCATCACCCCAGGGCCACCGTCCTTCTCTTCCTTTTATGTATGTATTAAAACTGGCAAAAATTTCTTCGCACATATTTCAATTGCTATCGTTTGCTAGAGAGGCAACGGCGTGCTTCCGCAATGAAATGCCAGGAACAGTTTTTGCCGACCGACAGTTTATTCTCGCAGATAAGATTCAATCTCAAACAGACGCGATCTGTTCTCATTTGCGCCACGGGGCGGATGCTGTGGTACGCGTGCGAAATGGTCCTTCGACGCTAAGATTGCTTTAAGGAATTACATTATTTTCCGCACTCAGAGACGTCGATTAACTATAATGAGTACGTAATGTCAAAAATTTCATTTCAATCTAGACCCGGCACGAATTTATTAAGAGTTTTGAATTGTCATTTTTTTACATTAAGTGGCTGTACAAAGATTTTGGGGTTAGAAAAAGAATTTCGAAAAATTATGATCTTGAGGCGGGAATCGAACCCGCGTCCGCTGCTATCCGGGCAGGTGCCTGACCGCTCGGCCACCCAAGACACTAATTAACTTGCCGAAATTCTTCTAACCTTTACACTTCACGTTGTAAGCCAACGGGTACCCTCGCAATGTAGAAATAAATTTCAAACATTCCAAAGCAGATATTTTTACAAATACCGTGCGTTCGGTTAAGCTTGGGTTTGCTTTATAAACTATTCGATTTTAATTTTAACATTATATAAATGTTAGAAAAATTAGTACAATAGAATTTCGGCAAGTTAATTAGTGTCTTGGGTGGCCGAGCGGTCAGGCACCTGCCCGGATAGCAGCGGACGCGGGTTCGATTCCCGCCTCAAGATCATAATTTTTCGAAATTCTTTTTCTAACCCCAAAATCTTTGTACTAATTTTTCTAACATTTATATAATGTTAAAATTAAAATCGAATAGTTTATAAAGCAAACCCAAGCTTAACCGAACGCACGGTATTTGTAAAAATATCTGCTTTGGAATGTTTGAAATTTATTTCTACATTGCGAGGGTACCCGTTGGCTTACAACGTGAAGTGTAAAGGTTAGAAGAATTTCGGCAAGTTAATTAGTGTCTTGGGTGGCCGAGCGGTCAGGCACCTGCCCGGATAGCAGCGGACGCGGGTTCGATTCCCGCCTCAAGATCATAATTTTTCGAAATTCTTTTTCTAACCCCAAAATCTTTGTACTAATTTTTCTAACATTTATATAATGTTAAAATTAAATTCGAATAGTTTATAAAGCAAACCCAAGCTTAACCGAACGCACGGTATTTGTAAAAATATCTGCTTTGGAATGTTTGAAATTTATTTCTACATTGCGAGGGTACCCGTTGGCTTACAACGTGAAGTGTAAAGGTTAGAAGAATTTCGGCAAGTTAATTAGTGTCTTGGGTGGCCGAGCGGTCAGGCACCTGCCCGGATAGCAGCGGACGCGGGTTCGATTCCCGCCTCAAGATCATAATTTTTCGAAATTCTTTTTCTAACCCCAAAATCTTTGTACTAATTTTTCTAACATTTATATAATGTTAAAATTAAAATCGAATAGTTTATAAAGCAAACCCAAGCTTAACCGAACGCACGGTATTTGTAAAAATATCTGCTTTGGAATGTTTGAAATTTATTTCTACATTGCGAGGGTACCCGTTGGCTTACAACGTGAAGTGTAAAGGTTAGAAGAATTTCGGCAAGTTAATTAGTGTCTTGGGTGGCCGAGCGGTCAGGCACCTGCCCGGATAGCAGCGGACGCGGGATCGATTCCCGCCTCAAGATCATAATTTTTCGAAATTCTTTTTCTAACCCCAAAATCTTTGTACTAATTTTTCTAACATTTATATAATGTTAAAATTAAAATCGAATAGTTTATAAAGCAAACCCAAGCTTAACCGAACGCACGGTATTTGTAAAAATATCTGCTTTGGAATGTTTGAAATTTATTTCTACATTGCGAGGGTACCCGTTGGCTTACAACGTGAAGTGTAAAGGTTAGAAGAATTTCGGCAAGTTAATTAGTGTCTTGGGTGGCCGAGCGGTCAGGCACCTGCCCGGATAGCAGCGGACGCGGGTTCGATTCCCGCCTCAAAATCATAATTTTTCGAAATTCTTTTTCTAACCCCAAAATCTTTGTACTAATTTTTCTAACATTTATATAATGTTAAAATCAAAATCGAATAGTTTAAGTGGCTGTACTCATTAACGTTAATTTACACTCTGAGTGCGGCAGTAAAAGAAGGAAATTGTTCGAATACATTGATTAGCAAATAAGTTTTAAACCAATAAAACGTTAATATTTTTTGCCCTGTCCCAAATGTGTACGTAAACACCAAGTTAGTTTGCGACAGTAGTATACATTTTTAAATCGATGGTGCATTTTAGATACTCTAAGAAGTTAGAAATCTCTGTTTGTCTGTGGTGCTGTTACTGTACTTACACGTGTACCTGTTTTAACCAGTAATTTAATGATTGATAATAAATAATAAAGTTTCATAATAAATGTTGTTTTGCCGCACCTCTGTAACAGAAAAGCCAGTTTCCTCACGAGCTGTTCCCTCACTGTTTAATTTTGTATGATAAGTCTACTCCTACTTATTTCCTATCGCAGAAGCAATCTAATATATCGCCAAGACTCTTTATCTTTTATCGAGACAACCTTTATGTCATTCCAATGACATTAACGCGATGAAAAGTTGCATTCTAGCATAAATAAAACTCATTCATATCTCAATAGCAACAGAGCTCACATTTGAAGAAACAAATGAAATACATGAATCTTACTCAACACTATATAATTTAGAAATGAGCGAAGACATTAACGACTTTAAAAGCATTAAAACAAGGATCAAGAATCAAGATGAGTATAGTTGATGTGGAGAACACGCCAGCCAATATGAGTTCTAAATGCATTGATATAATGATTAAACTAGCTGGAGCTCTTTTCTGGAAACATGCTAATGCAATGCTTCAATGCATAGTATGGCAAATCTCAGAGAAATAATTGGAGAGGGCGACAATAATTTAGTGGAGAATTATGAGAATATGGGTCTAATGTCGAGAGCGCTAAGGAAGCGGATGGCGTGATGGATGCCCGGCGCGTCGACCACCCGCAAGCTTTATCAGCCGTTATCAGGCAATCTCTAGATCGGAACGCGGCCTAATTAGTGGACTCGCGTGCCAGTGTCGCGGAGGTAGGTACGCTAAAATGACGCTCGACCACTCACTATTTACTGAGGAGATCGTATCCATGAGTAAGTAAGGACTTTCCGTTCTAGAAAGTTGGACAAAAACTGATGAGGTAGGGTCAGTAATCGACTTTTACTAAGCTAAGCTTTGCCAAACTGCCGAAGCTTTGTCTTAGCGGCTCGGAAGCGGGAACCCGCGGACCTATAGGCCAGTCAGCGGTCGGATAGTCGTCCCGGACGGTCCGCTCTGAGCGCACGCCCCACGCCGACCCACACCGTAACACCCGCGTAATATTCATGAATGAGCTCCTCGTGATTTGAGCGCGCTCGGATAGTAAAGTTTTGCCGGTTGTTTGTTTGGAAATCTTAATTTAAATTGCTCTTTCATCACGAGGAGTGCTCTATTGATTTTTTCTAGAGAAGTTTCGAAAGTGCAAAGGTTTAAGTTTGGCTCTTTAAGATTGACGATTAGTGCGCCAAATCAGGACCGTGTGGTGATTTGAAATCGCAAATACTAGACAGAATACAGGAGTTGTATTCACGAAGTGACTTGTGCAATGTGACATAGCGCGGTGTACTGAGTGGAAACTGATTCTGGTGTTACTGGATATATTGCGATGGGTACCAGGGAACGGTCCAGTTGGTAGTGATGCGCTGGTGCGTGCTGGTGATGGCCATGGCCGTAGTGGCCGCCTCAGCCAGCAGTCCTCGCCGATGCTCAGGCAGGATCGCCCGGGAGAGACTGAAGGCCGCGGAGAAGGTCCGGGACAAGAGATACTACCTGCTGTGCTGCTCGCCCGCCTGCGCCCATCCCCGGAGGAGACACCCCCCTTCGATACGCCACTACCAGCCGTACCACAAGACGTGGTACGGGCTTAAGTACGGTACGTTTAATAAAATTTAGATTTTCGATCTTATTGTCATTAGACGTATACCTACTCTATGTCCGTAAGGAGTAAGGTACCACTTTAGATTTTTAAAAGATGATCTCACCATTATTTAGCAGCAAAGTAGCTTATTTTGCAGCACGAGCTCTGGATTCTGTATTTAGCTTTAGTGAATTTGAAAATTATACATACACAGTTCGACAGTCTACCTAGCCAAGTGACAAACGATGCAAATGTAAATTTTTGACAACTACTCTTACATTTGACACGACGGTCGCCATGGTGATTTCTCCGTAATGTTACTTACGTCAGTTTCATACATTTTCATTCTAATAGTTCGAATAGATTGGCCACTGGTTAAACGGTCAGGTCACTGGCTATTGGCCAAGAGGTCGCGGGATCGAATTCTGGTAGGTGCAAATGTTTGTATGATGGATTGTTCCCTAGTCATGGTTGTTCACATTGTTATGTAGTATAAAGAATAAATAAATTATTATTTTGGACTATCCGAAGTGTGAATGCAAGGAATATAAATTAAAAAATAAATTGCGTTTGGAGTGTCACGTTATAAGGATCAAAATGTTTCTCGGAATGCCATATTAAACGGGTATGCTGTGTGAAATCAGTTTTAAGAACCGCAGGTGTCGGCAATAAGAATTCCTTTTAATTCTTCACATAACGTTTGGGGACTGAAGTGGGACTAAATGGTCAGGTAAATAATTTCGAGTGATTTATTATAAAACATGTAACAGAATTAACACACACCCTGAATGGGTAATGGCCCATGGTAACTTAGTAATATAAAAACTATGGATGGTGATATCAAAAAATATATAAATTAAAAAATAGCAAAATTAATTTACGAATTTTCCATACATTTCGCTTTACTGGCCGATCAGCTTATATGGGAGAAGAAGAAAAACTAATAATTTAGATTTTTAGAAATTTTTTATGTTTTATTTCTCTCTAAATTGTGCCTAAACCACTAATAGTGAGAAACGCACGGATAAACAAAAACTTAAAAAAGACTAAAGCAACAACTGAATAGAATATTATATTTTTTGGTCTATTTGTAAATAGAACCAAAAATATAATATTATTATTATAATATAATTAATATAATTTGTTTTTCAACACAGTTGCTTAAATTCTCTTAAAAAAAACGACTTTTGTGCCCGATAAATGGCAATAGGCCCGCCACCTATTACATGGGACCTAACATAACTGGCGAAACGTGGGTGCTAGTTCACCTCTGCCTACCCCTTCGGGGATATAGGCGTGATTTATGTATGTATGTAGATTTTTAGGGATTCGCACCCAATACTATTAGTAGTTAATTGACGTCTCTGAGTGCCGCAGTGAGTTAGCACGGGTAGTGAATGTGATCAGGGTGTGCGTTATGGGCTTCCAAGACGGTCAATCAGCTTGAGTCTACCTCGTTCATTTTCTGTGTTTCAGTTCTGTCGCTAGGTCAAACAAATTAATCAGATATAAAAAAGATCAGTGTTGTAGTGTTGACATAAAAAAGGTCAGTTTGACTTAGCAACAGAACAGACAAACACACAGAAAATGATTGACCGTCTCGGAAGCCTATTATTTCTGTTACACGTTGTATATCAAAATAATTGCTTCGCAGTCTCAATACCGGGGTCCCAATTTTATGCAAATCACGAAGAAATTTGTGGCGCATTGTCGGCACAAGTCGAAAATCCAGATCGCGACCTTTAAGATTGGGGCCGGTACTTCCGCGCGACTCCTGCGCAGGTTATCGGGGGAGCGCCGGGGTCGTCGACCCGCGTTGATATTTGTAACGTCGCCAAATATGCCATTCATGAGTAGTTAGACTGACGACCACAAACATTGAGTAGGTATTAGGATGATTGGGGTCACTGAAACGGAATCGGCGATAAGTGGACGCCACTCAAATTTATTATTATCGTAAGCTTTTCGGAATCATCATCATCATCATCACCAGCCCTTTAATCTCCCCACTACTGGGGCATGGGCCTTCCCTACGGATGGAAGAATATATGAAGAAGGGCCATAACCAACCACGTCAACAGTGCAGGTTGGTGAGTACTAAAGACTGCAGATGCAGCCGGGACCAACGGCTTAACGTGCCTTCGGAAGCGCGGAGGAACTCGAGACAATACATTTTTGGTCACCCATCCAATGACCGGCCATACCGATCATTGCTTGGTTTACGCAATCGCAACCCGAGCGCGATATGCCACTACGCTAGCGAGCTCCTTTATTTCTCATAGTAGGTAATCTGCGCGCTCTAATAGCTCACTGCATAATATTGTCATCATGTTCCCGCGACGCGATAACACCGTAATCCCAGCTCCGGATTAAAGTCTCAATCAGGCGAGTACGTTTATCAATCACTGTGCGTGGTATTTACGGAGCGGGCCGCGGACCGGTGGGACCGGTGGCCGGGCAATTGCTGGACCAACGCAGTTTATCAACAGCATCGCCACTGATGCATTGTCTTCCGCTGGCCTGGGAGCAAAAAAATTATGTTGAATATGCCAGAATCCAAATCTAGAGGTTTTTCATTGATAATTTAGAGCAGACCTACATTTAATTTGACTAAAAAAGCATATTGTGCTGTAAACTGATGATGAAATCTATACCACGCATGCACCCTACCTAGACGACAACCCTGCATCACACACACTTGCGATCTCTCAGATGCGATCGATCGTACTCTAACAATATTGAAGTAGATCGCCAGCAGTTCAAGTTTGAGTACCCCTGCTTAATCCATACAATAATTACATTTAAATGCGCCTATATTCCCCGAAGGGGTAGGCAGAGGTAAATTAACACCCGCTTTTCGCCAATTAAGTTAGGGCCTATGGGAGTATGGCTGGAGTAAGGCTGAGCGACCGATTGTATAACAGTGTGATAAGAGAAAGGTGTGGTTTGAAAGAAGATGTAATGACAAGGATTGAGAAAGGGATGCTCGCATGGTTTGGTTTAAAGGATTTACATGGCGAAAGTGAATGGAGAAATGGCAAGGGGAAGGCCTAGGCGGATCTTTCATAATCAAATTGAAAGTCTATTGAAAAAGGGCCAGGTCAAGAGTACCCGAAACCGACGGGCATGCATGAAGAGATTGATGAGATTGGATGTAGCGAAAGAAGTATGTAAGGATCGTAGCAAGTGGAAGGAAGTGATCTCTGCCTACCCCTGTGGGAGAAGGGCGTGACGTATGTATGTATGTAAGTTAGGGCCTATGGTGGCGAGCCTATTGGCATCTATCGGGCAATAAATCGTAGTATATTGCTAGGTGGTATGAGAGGAATGCATTACCCCTGTCTTTACCCTTAGTCGCCTTGTACGACACCCACGTTAAAGATGGGGGTACAAATATATTCTGCTCTGTATATGACAGGTCTTATTATGGTTTTGTATATTTTGACCTTAATTTTTACTAATACGTTGTGTCAGTTCACAAATCGTGGCGAGCCATTCATGTCTCCATTACTCAACTGGCTCGGACGTTCTAAGCGCCGATCTATCAACGTTGCCCAACTCAGTTTGTAGCTAATTCATCACACGCGGCGAAAGTCCGACGGCAGAACAATGGACCCGATGCGTCACAAGCTATCAGTGGGGTTGTAGATCAATCGGCGCGAACGCAACACTATATTATAGGCCACGCGATGTCTCTATCGAAGCGATACGATAGCGTTAAGCGGTCGATTCTGGATGCGGGAGCGTATTCAGCAAATATATGTGACGTGATGTGCCCTTTCAATATATTATATTAAGGCTGCGTTTCCATAGAAGCGGAGCTGAGCTTTTTTAAGTTTCAGCTCAGCTTCACTTTTTTCTTCGCTAGCTTTTTTCTACGATAACGCAGTCTTATACTAGATGACGTTGTTTTGCCCGTATCACCTAAAGGTAAAAAATAACCTACGACCAATTCTCAGACCTACCAAATATACCCAAAAAATTTCAACTTTTTGACAAGGAAATAGAGTCAGAAAAATTATTTGTCCTGATGCGAAAATCGAACCCGCGTACTCTGCAATCCGGGCCTATACCTTCTACATTGCGAGGGGAAATCGTTGACTTACGACGTAAAGTTTTTGTTTTTTCTATCATTATAATGTTCAAATAATAATATAATCATAATTTTGAGTAAGGACAATGCAGAATAGGCCCCGACTTCCTGCGGCAGCGCGCCTTATGACCTGCCGGTGACCCGTGACCTAAAGGGTCACTCAAGTCCAGCTTTCGGTAATTCCTGTCCAATAATTACACAACAAAGCCCTCTGATCGTGGAGATAAGCAAGAAAAAATGAGGAGTGACTCCGTTTTGACAGGACCACCTCCCGGCGCGGGGTCGACGCCCCCAGCACTACGGCGGGTTGAATTGAGCCCAATCTTGTTCGTGAGTCGTTGTTGGTTTTCAACGGGCACATTGTTTAATTACTGCTTAATTAACTATGACGTTTTACTTTAGTCCTAAAAGTGGCAGATAACTTTTTTTTATGTTAGACAAAGAAGCTCTTGGCCTTCATCTCACCTGATGGTAAGTGTGGAAGACAAGGGCCGAAGATGGAATCGAGCTTCACCAGCAACCCTCAACCTCGGTTGGCTATCTTATCATAAATTGTCGGAATACAACAATGCTGTTAACATTGTTATTACGTCGACAGATTTTGAGAAGACTGTGGTAGCTAGCCAGACGGACTTGAAAAAGCCCTACCACCAAAAAACCTAACTATGACACAACACATAGCTCATATAAGTCACGCCTATATTCCTCAAATCTAACACTCGGACTGTGTTATTAACATTCGCTTAGATATATCTGACACTGACAACCAAGTGCTACAAAGTGCTAGTTTACATACGAGACGAGACCCTTTCATCTAACAATAGGCGTGTAAAGAACAAATCACGCTCGGCTGTTAGGGCGGCGCCACGCGTTGGGCAATCTCCCGTCACCGTGACACGCCACGCCAAAATAGACCGATCTGTCATTATTCCATCTATAGACATGGTGGTTTCATTTCTGAATGCAAATGGGACGATTGCGTTTGGACAGGCTGACACAAAGTTTAAAATATACTGTACAGTTGAAAGTTTAATGGTTAAAATTTGTTTGTGGTGTTGTCTCAATAAATGTTTCTTTCTTTCTTTAAAAATAAAGTACTTTACAATTAAAAGTACATACCTTCTTCTTCTTCTTCCTGCCCTGTTCCCAGTCTATCTGGGGTCGGCGCAGTATGTTTCCTCTTCCATTCATATGTCAGACGTCATCAAGCCATCCAATCCCTTTTGATTCATACCATCCATCCCACCGTAATGGTGTTAGTGATGAATGAATGTATAGAAAAGAGACTGAACGGACCATGTCGAGAGACCCATGAACGGAGAGAGTGATTAGAATGACAACATTCCATTCCATACTGCTCAAGGTTTTGGCTTAGGTTTTACAGCCGGCCGCCTGCCTGACACCAACCCTCTTTGGGTATGCTGTTGTTGATGGTTTGCCCTCCACCACTCGGGTGCCCCAAGGTGCTTATTGGTCTACACCGGGCAATCTCCCTTAGTCGACTCTTACGACACCCACGGGATGAGTTGGGGCTGGCCTATTCTATGTTATTTGTTCGCTCCCAGGCCAGCATAGAAGCGCATAGAAGAATTAAAAGTACATATATACATAAATAAATCACGCCTATATCGCCGAAGGGGTAGGCAGAGGTGAACTAGCACCCACGTTTGCCAATTATGTTAGGTCCCAAGTAATAGGTGGCGAGACTGGCGAGCCTATTGCCATTTATCGGGCACAAAAGTTGCAGTACTATTGCTAGGTGATATAAGAGGAACGCTGCTGCTGCCCATTCCTCATCGCTGATTTATCCTTAGTCGCCTTGTACGGGAGAGATTTGATGATTAAACTGGACAAATGCCTAATGTTCCCTTGAATTTACTTATTACTTATCTGTTTATAAAGAGCAAAGAGTCATAGACTCTACATTCCAAAATTCTTCGATAAATGCATAAATTGATGGATTAATTTAACAAAATACCATGGCATTGTGGCGTTGGCAGTGCATCCCTTATATCGACTTCAAGTTACTGTTGTAAATAAAAAGAAGATAGGTCATCAGCGTTTCTTGTGCCACCTTACTACATTAATCTAACCATATGTTCGCCATTGGACCTAAAATAGCTAACGAAAAGGGGGTGTTAATGCTCGGGGAATAAAATGGCGTGATTTATGTAAATCAGTCATGTTGACGTTTAACGCAGTTAGTACACCAACGCATTCGCATACGAATGCGAAACACCGAAAATTTTGTCTCGCTCTGTTATTAGCGAGATGAGATAGTTGCAAAACTGTGGCCGTACCATGAAGTATTAGTGCGATCCAAACGCGGTTCTACTCGCGTATAGCTTTCTCTCACTTTAACAATGGGAATTGAGTCGCTTTTAGAGTTGGTGGTAAGGCCCCTGTATAGATAGAGGGTCTATACTGTTTTGCAAATAGATTCGCAGAAGTTTCGCATGCGAATGCGTTGTTGTACTAACGGCGTAAAACCTAAGAAAATTTTCTTAACATAACGTGCTGTCTACTGTACAAGGATAATTGTGTCAGCGGCCCAATAATTAACTCAAAAGAAAACATAAATTTAGGTGAAAGTGCATACACAATCATCATGTCAAAGGAATATGGGTCGAACTGAATGATATTGACGGCAAACAGTACGCGGAGGAATGTCACCAAGAAACGTCTTCGGATATTTCACATCAGAAACAATGTTTTAATTATTGAAACAAAAACCCGACTGACACAAATTGAAATTGAAAGCACGCCAAATACTCCATTAATTTTAATACTCCTTTGGAAACAACTAAACGGTGGATTATCGCCATTTTCAGTATTTGTTATAGAGACAATAATTTTATAGCGCGCGGAAATAAGCTCAAAATGGCAACTGTGCAAAATACATATTTAAAAAACTATTTAATTTCGTGAAACACAATAATGATTACGAATACAAATATTCTTAATGAATTATCTTAATGATGGATTCGTTTTATCGATTAAGTTTGAATCTGTTGACTTAATATAAGCAAGCTTTTAAAGAGTTACTATTTTTACAAAAAAAAAATAGAAACAAGAAACCGCGGCACGTTTTTTCTTTGCTATTTGAATGACACCATAGCGTGTCATATTCTCTGCGGCCAAGAAACGTCTTCGGATATTTCACATCGCCGCTTCTGTCCGGAATCTTATTGCAATAATTACACCAAATTAACCTTCTTACACTCGCTGTAAGACTCGAGTTATTAGCCGTGTTGCTTCATCGCGTCTGTCGCATAGCTATCGTTCCTTATTTATAGGACGACTAGTGGCCTAAAAAGGCAACATCTGCAATTGCTTTTATGATCATCTTATGAATTACATTACAAATCACGCACTATAGTCCCTTGTCGCCTCCTTATGTTCGGTGAACTATTCCTCTGTAGAAATTTACCAGTTTGAGAGTTTTGTATAAAGTATGAAAGGGCGAAAATTTAGCTTAGTACACAGACATGTTATGAGACGGGACGCCATGAATGCGACTAAGAAGTTTTAAGGACAATGTTGATGGATGTCGAAGTAGAGGAAGGCCACTAAAAAGATGACTGGATTGGCGAGGTATTCAGGTATGGTGTGGATGAGAGATGACGAGCGACAGAGAAAAGTCAGGTATGGGTGTGGACGAGGAGATGACGAGCGACAGAGAAGAGTGGAGAAAGAGGACGTGTACTGCGCCGACCTCAAATCGGATAAGATAAGGGCAGGCTCATGATGATGAATGCGCTTACTTTATTTAATTAGATTAATTGCATATACCTTTATGCAATTAACCTACGTAAAATTACCTAAGTATTTAGAAAAATTGCTTTGGCGATACTGCTTAAAATGGGCGTTTTATACGCTAGTAATAGTAGTTCAATGCTTTTAGACCGAAAGAGCGCTCTTCGCAAATTGATCCCTGGGTTTGAATGCACATGTGATTTTGTTGAGCTGCGACATGCAATTTGTACTCGATTAATCTTTAGCAACGTAGTGCAAAGGGGCCCAAAACGATGTGGCGATCGACTTTACTATAAAACAACTTTTACTGATTAGACTCGCGTATATTTAGGTGTATTTAGCATTGTTATTATATAACCCGACTTTTCGATCACTTTACAGCGGCCGTGATCACAGGGAGTTATAAACTGCCATGAAATTACTACCCTTATGTATAAAATTGCATTCATACACCGACGGAGACACATAGGAACTCCACTGCCCTCGTGCCCCCCTCAAGGGAGCAGTCAACATGGCTAACGAATGAATATATTGGTTTCTAAACTGATTTTATCCACGAGAGTATTCGTTTTTGGCAACATGTCCTCCTTGGGCCACTTTCCCCTACAGTTTACGCCGCATTTCTATCCGCAGGACAAGAGTTTTTAATAAAACGATGGGAATTGTAAAACGCAATGAACATATCATCTTGATTATTGTTTTACGTCGCATTTCAAGTTATGGTGGTTTTACCTGGTACAAAATAAAACGTTTAATGTCTATTGTTATAAGAAACTGAAATAGACCTCTAATAACATACGGAGCTGAGCCACGTTTGAAAAGCACAACCCGTGTTCTTCCACCGTGCGACAAGAAATATATAATTTACAGCGAGCCCCTTCGAGAATAACCTTATACGGAAAATATTTTTCATAAGCGTTATTAAGGTTATATCGTAATCATTAAATCCATGCCCCCACTGTTGGGCTCAATATAGGCAGTGTTGTTTACCTCCTTGCCAATTATATTATAAGGTTTAAAACATTTCGTTTAAAATTGACATTTAGGTATGCTTTTTTATATACATACGTGCACACATAACGCCTATTTATCCCCAAGTGGTAGACAGGTGATTTAACACCCACGTTTCGCTAATTATGTAAAGACCCATGTAACAGGGGGCAATCCTATTGCTATCTATCGGGCACGTAAATCGCAGTATATTGCTAGGTTGAAAAAAAGGAACGCTGCGGAACCAAATAAAACTAAAAAATGTGTCCGTCATCTAGTATTCATAACACAAGTGCTTAGGCTACTTAGTTTTTGGGCTAGATGATAGGTATGAGTGTAAAAAAAAATTACAAGCCCGATAGCTGACAATAGGCTCGCCACCTATGTGTTAGTTAATTAACGTCTCCCTTCGGGGATAATTAGGCTTAATTTATGTACTTAACTTTTATACAGCCAATGTTTCCTTTTCACATCTTTCGTTCGCTTCAGGCAGAATGGGCTGCTATACATTTATTGTGGTTTAGTGGGTGTGCAGATGTAGCCGGGCGGGACATTCTGTGTACAAAACCTATTTATTCAAACATTTATCGAGGCAGCGGTCCGCTCAGCTAATCAGCCAGTGATAAACATCGGATGACGCTGCCCGACTTCAATTATGGCTCCTTAGCGCATTTGCATTCGGTTTTGATTAAAGCGCCCGCCGATCTAACAGAGTGTAAATAAATTCAATAAATTGAAGCCGGCTTACGTCGCCTGCGCACGAATGCTGTTACAGCGATCAAATGGCGGTGTGTTAATTTTTAGTTATGCTAGTGTAGCAACCAGCGACAATCATCTTGGTACCCACTAGTTGCGACACCTTGCGCGACCACGTGTCTATCAAAATCCTTTTGATAGACGCTGATTCGGAATAATTGCATACGTGCAAACATAAATCACATTTATCCCCGAAAGAGTAGGTAGACGTCAACAAACTTCCACGTTTTGCGAATTGCACGTAACCGCAGTATTTTGATAGGTAAGATAAGAGGAACGCTGCCGCCAATATACGTCGCCTTAATCGCCTTGTACGACACCCAGGGGACAGATGGGGGCGGCATAATATCATAAAACAAATGGTATAATAATCATAAATCAACAATATGTAACAAAAACAAGAGTTTGATAATTGAAATCGTTTAGCAATTTATTCTCAAAACTGAAGTACCCTTTAAAATATTTACAACTATTTAATTTTGCATAGCGTACAAAACTGATTAGAATCGTACTGATTATAACAATACAAAAGCTAATTTTAACCAAATGGTTGTCTCAGCTCTGACCGCTTATGCAAGGGGACACCTTTATCTATCTGAATGGCATTTTTTCAGTTGTCAGTGGCAATTTATCTTGTGCGCGCATTCTGACCGAGTAATATCTTTAGTACACGTTCTGTAATATTCGGAATGTAATCTACATCCAAGGTAGTGGAAGAAGAGCAAGAGCCGGTGAAAAGAATTAGGTACCTAAGTAATTCTGCAAGTTATATAATAATAAGATCCGAATGAGAACTAAGGTCACTGACAAGGCTTTAAGAATTGCGGATCTTAAGGCAGGGTAAATTGTAAGGCGGAAGGCCGTTGAGGCGAAAAAGTAGGCCCCTTAAAAGATTGACCGACGATCTGGTGAAGGTCGAGAAAAGCCTGTGGATGCGGGCAACGCAGGACCGACCGGTTTAGAGATCGTTGGGGGAGGCCTATGGCCAACTGTGGGGCTGTCTCGGCTCAAACGATGGGTCATCAACAAAAATAACTGCCTTCCTAGACAAGTGGAAGTAAAAAAATTACTTTTTTTTCTATTCATTCGAATAGTTTGGCCACTTTGCTTGGCCCTCTGAACACAGAATGTCCATAAAAATGTAATGACCGGAACGGACCAGAGAACCAAAAGACTCACCCTGCCTACTTCTTGCTTTATCAGTAACCCTTCCTCCGTTCCGCGTGCGGTCTTTGTAGGTACATACAAATAAACCACTGGTTTAATCGAATACGGTCCTAAACACAGCTCAGCTCCCAATTAAGCCAGCCTAACGGTGCCTGCAACAGATATAAATTAGCTAGCCCATTAAAGGGACATGGCCCAGCTCCCGCCAGCGCAGTGTGTGGTCGATATAGTGGCCGCCAATATGATGATGAGACTAGAACATGAACCATTTGCATAGAAAAACGGATCGTATCACTGATACAAATTGAATATAATTAGCGCTCGATTTGAATATAAATGGGGCGACTTCAGATTGATCCTTGGCTTGGGGTACGTCTTGTGTGATTTATATGTTCTGTACACACATATATCACGCCTATTTTTAGTCTGTAGGCAGATGTGTAATAACACCCACATATATCGCGGCGAGCACTTTGGGCATTGCTGGGCGGTACAAGAAAATTGCTTCTGTACATTCCTCATCATTGTTTTAACCCGCAATCGCCTTGTGCGACGCCTGCGGAAGATATTGCAGTGGTAACACAATTGTATTCTGCTTTGCCGCTACCACACGGCAAATTTTCTTATCAATCTTTATTATTTTTAAGCAATGAAAACAGACATATTGAAAATATTGAAATATCTGTAAAGGAATGAAGGTGGACTGTAATAATAAGGTGGATAATTAAATAAAAATGGTTCGGACCTAATAAAAAATAAGCTTAACAAATTAAAATCAAAATTAAAAAAAAAACAGAAAAGAGGTTGGTTAATCCTCAACAATATCAAATCTTACCTGTATCAACGTGCGCTGATGAAAAACAGTTTTGTAGATACGCTCTTGTCTTACCGTGATACGTTAGTCACTTAATTACCATGTTAGCGAGTTATTAAATACCCTGGGCGTAAGGTTGACAGATCAGGTTCAACGAGATAGTGTCAGGTTATAAATAAGTTTTTTTTCATGCTAGACAGGAAAGTTCTTGGTCTTCATCTCACCTGATGGTAAATGATGATAAGGGCCGAAGATGGAATCGAGCTTCACCTGGAACCCTCGACCACAGAGGGGCAGGCTGTCTTATCACAAATTGTCGGAGCACAATAATGCTGTTAACATTAGTATTATGGCGACAGATTTTGTTATGATGGTGGTAGCTAGCTAGACGAACTAACGGACGGAAAAAAGTCCTACCACCAAGAAGAGCTCGATAAGGCAGTGGCTTATCGAGCTCGGCCTGCGAATAATTGGTAGGCCCACCACAAGTTGGACCAAAGATCTGGTGAAGATAGTGCAGGACCGATCAGTTTGGATTTGTTTGGCTTATTCAACATTGGGCAACATATCAAACTTTATGTGATACAAAAATATTATTATTTTATTCATGTTGGTGTTTGATATTTTCGCAATCAGTACGAAAAGCCACAAAGTTCACAAAACTCTAATATAATAAAAATAGCTAATTTCTGTGGCGGATTTACACAATTGCTTTTTAGATGACGAACTAACTATTATGGCGATCGAAAAGGCTATGTAATAGCTGAATAAAAAGGCAAACTTTACCTATACAGCACCGAGCCATCAGGTTGAGCTCATGAATTTTTATACCGCGCCGGGCAGTTACGATTCACGGCATTTAAAGGGTCATATTTCTCTTTCGCCACGGCGTACATTAATAACTGATATTACCTCGAAGCCGCCAAATTCGACAGCGCGGGTCTCGTCTGACCCTAGGTCGCTGAATTAGTGCCCACGAAGATCATCTGCCCACGTTTAAGGAACAGATTAAGTAAATGCAGATAGTTTATCGCGTATACAGTGGTTGGTTTATAGAAAGTTAGAGATTATTATTATGCCGAGTTCCTCCGTGCTTCGGAAGGCATTCAGTACCCACCAAACCGCACTGGGCCAACGTGGTGGGTTATGGTTCATTCTCTCTATATTCTTCCAACAATGCATCTGCCCCAGCAATGGGAACATTAAAAAGGCTGGTAATGATGATCATGATCAAATATCCGCTAAAGACATAAAGCGGACTGCTGATATATCTAGATTTATTGTAACAAAGAACTGTTATCGTGAATCAATAAATATTACCTGACCTTGCATAGTTTGCTAAAAGTGGTTGTTGATTCACATCAGTCTACCCCTTCGGGAATTAATAGGCGTGATTATAATATTTACATTATGTCTTCTATGCTGGCCTCGGAGCGAACAAATAACGTAGAATAGGCCAGCCCCGAATCATCCCATGGGTGTCGTAAAAGTCGACTAAGGGAGATTGCCCGGTGTAGACCAATAAGCACCTTGGGGCACCCGAGTGGTGGAGGGCGAACCACCAACAACAGCATACCCAAAGAGGGTTGGTGTCAGGCAGGCGGCCGGCTGTAAAACCTACACTAACCTAAAACTAAAGCCAAAACTTTGAGCAGTATGGATTGGAATGTTGTCATTCCAATCACTCTCTCCGTTCACCGGTCTCTCTACATGGTCCGTTCCGTCTGTTTTCTTTACATTCATTCATCAGTAGCACCTTTACGGTGTGATGGATGATATGAATCAAAAGGGAGTGGATGGCTTGAAGACGTCTGACCGATATGAATGGAAAAGGAAACATATTGCGCCGACCCCAGATAGACTCGGAACAGGGCAGGGAGAAGACGTTATGTATTCTCATCATCTTTTTTGTTTCTTTTATTGATAGGTTTTACTGTCCAAACAAGCCGAATCTCATACTTTCTAGTAATAAATGACATGCTTCTGAAATGAACACAGTATGTACAAACACTCGAAAAAAAATTAATTTTGGATTATTAAAGACCGAAAGTTTAGCCACGATTCTTCCTATTACTTGGTCATTCAAGCCTAATGATTTCGCAGGGCATAGAACAGCACCCATTGATCATAGCGAGAAAGTACCTTCAACTGCGTGGGCATTGATATTAGTTTTCGCTCCAAAGGAACCATTTGCGATTTCCTTAATTAATCACTTACAATGAGTAATCGCGAAGGTCCAGTTGTATTGAAAACAGTTCTGTACATAATCTAACGCTATATTTATATTTACAGGAAACCCAAAGTGAATAATTCAGTTGGTTTGTTTACCTCTGTTCTATTTTATGAATGAATCGATTGTGTTATTAAGTTCGAGCTACATGATTGAATTACGCGTAATAGGATTACAGCTAAGGGTAATACAATTAACTAAACCAAGTTTTATTGCAAGAACATTTAATTTTTTAGAAGTTTTATAAGCTGATACATCTCTTTGCTCCGACATTAAGGTTGTAAGTCTGCATTACCGACACATCTCAACGATCGAATTCCGGTTTTAATAACGTTTGATTATGGTTGAATTGATAACGCGATCATGCAGTATACGAGTCCCTATCAATCAGGGCTGCAATCAGTGTCCTGCTCCGTTGGTTCTCCGAACGGTGCACTTTGGCACCAGCCTGCGGCGCCTGCGCATCTATACTTATCAAGAGCATTTTCTAGCTACATTTCGATAGGTTTCGATTTAGTCAATGCGATTTTATTATAAATACTTAAGGAACTAATAGGTTTACTTAAAGTTAATGTATTGTCAAGAAATAGATTGTAAGCTTATTGTTTTTATAATGTAAAAAATAATAATATCAAAAATAAATTCCCATAAATAAGACCTCATCAGTGTCCCTAAACATCCAATGTTGACAGCTCTTCGTGAAATTTATAGGCGAAAGTGAGGACAATCTTTTTTATATCAGAAGACACTTGGTGAGAACCATAAGTTATAAATTGACGGGCATCCATGCTTGAACTACCAGTTTATTTTCAGATGTCATAAATATTTAATAGCTCTCCCTTATTATACATCCGCAGATTGAAATTACAAGTAGCAGGTTGAACGGTAAATCAGTGAATCACAGACTCGTAAACATGACACCAATAGTCACAGCCCGAGAGAGATTTATATGTATTCAAAATAAGTTTTACTATCAATAAATTATCCACATTAACCACCGTGGAAAGGAAAAAGCTCCTAGTGTTAGTGAAATTAAATACATTTATTGCCTGTAGTTTTTTATATTACAACTTGTAATTTTTGTGTAATCAAATTGAGAAAATTACGGTTTTCTGTCCGTCATAAAAATTTAAACTGGTTACTTTTGCTTGAAACGATAGTTAACGGTAACAATGAGGATAGTTTTTCTTATATCAATGAGGATAGGTTGACGGCCGCCTTGGTCGAATGCTCAGATTGCTGGGTATTGGCCAAGAGGTCCCGGGTTCGAATCCTGGTAGGGGCAAACTTTGTGATGACCACAAATGTTTGTTTCCGAGTCATGGATGTGTATATGTTTATGTAGTATATTTTCAACATTTATATTATACATAATTATATTAAAAATATGTCCGTCATCTAGTATCCATAACACAAGTGCTTAGGCTACTTACTTTGGGCTAGATGATAGGTGTGAGTGTAAAAATATTTATTATTATTATCATTCTAAACCAATGTATAAGTCTGAGTTAATATTTATTCGATTTTAAATTTCATTTTATTTATTTATTTTTCTTTATTTATTTATTAGGTTTGCCAAAATTTGTGTACAATTATACTTACTTAATATTATACTTAATTTAAACTTAAAAAAAACTAATTGCCACAAACTCTTACAGGCAAACACAACATGCACTAACTAAAATGAAATCTTAAAAAGTATAATTAAATTAAAACTAAACAATGGCTCACAAATTACTTTAGGTACATAACCTAAACTCTAAAATATACTAACTATGTATCATTAAATACATTTAGGACCGCTCTGCGGAGCCTATTCGGTGAATCATTAATAGTTTTGCAGAATCTTGATATTGGCGAGTATGAACTATTAATGGATAAAGCAACGCTGAAAAAAACTTAACGCTTCTTTAAAGCTAGAATAATGACGTGTACTACTGCTGATATACTTAATCAGGAACAAGGCTTCACTTTTAAGTGAATTAAATGAAAATGAAATAGGTATTTCATAAAAGTGTCAAAATTAAATAAATATCTGGCGTAAGATAAGAGGAACGCTGCTGCCCATTACTTATCGCTCTTTTTACCGTTAGTAGCCTTGGGTGACACCCGCGGGAGAGCCAGGGGTGGTGACAGTTGTATTCTGTTGTGCCGCCACCACATGGCCACGTTTTAATTTTTTTTAGGTTATGAGTTAAAGGAGTTATATTAAGTCAAGTTTGACAAACCCAATAAACGAGAAACAGAAAAACTTTGCTAAAACGTCACAAAAACATTATTTCTCTTTCACAGAAACCGTTTAAAGAACTCTCTTGTTCCAAGTAATAAATCCAGTTTGCACTACTCATGATTGAAAAAGTTTTCTACAACCATTGAACTACTATTACTATTATAACTCAATGTCTACAACTGACATCTTTGATGGTCTGAAACTATTATAGAAATGTTTTCATTTTGAACAAGTCTTCTAGATTTCTCACTGATGACTTCGGGTTTTTATCGTAATATAAGGATTAGATTTATCTGTATATTTTCAAAGCAGTGCTTAATGGTATTAAAGCTTTTCTTAGTTCCACCAGAAAAATCCTAGCACATCTAAGAATGTTACTTGCACTGGTAAGTAATAGTAAAGGACGTTAGGGAATCATAAAAAAATAAATACAGTACAGACACCAAATTGTCCAAATATAGCACCGAAGGGAAATGATTGGGACCGCTCCTCTTGTATTAGTCTGTGGCTGTAAGTTCGAATATCGTGTTACTTAATAGTATCAATAAAAAACGACACTGCAAACCCAAATGCCTCTACACGAGCTCCAACTGTGTTTACACTGTGCCCAAACCCGTTTCGTTGTCGAGGTGGGCAAGTGAAATACCGGAGCAACAAATTGGCGATAGTAAGATTGTTGAAAAAATGTTTAATGGGGTCAATTCGTCCGGTCCGTTTCTCCTGAACTTAACCCTGTGCAGACCACACGTCTGCGCAGGGTTGCCAAAAACCGTCTCTCTGTGTAGATTTTAATTCCGCCTTAGTTTAACATTTTAATTTATTTCGTTTTAAGTATATTAAAAAACATACATGCATACATAAATCACGCCTATATCCCCGAAGGGGTAGGCAGAGGTGAACTAGCACCCACATTTCGCCAATTATGTTAGGTCCCATGTAATAGGTGGCGAGCCTATTGCCATATATCGGGCACAAAAGTGTCGCAGTACATAGCTAGGTGGTATAAGAGGAACGCTGCTGCCCATTCCTCATCACTGAATTATCCTTAGTCGCCTTTTACGACACCCACGGGAGAGATTTGGGGCGGTGACAATACGGCCTTAAAGTACGGCCACAATATTTAAAATTTGAAACGATCTTACAATACAACTGCGGGCATTTAGTTTTTTTGATAAGAATACATAGACACCAGTGTCTTGGTTGGCCGAGCGTTCAGGCACCTGCCCGGATAGCAGCGGACGCGGGTTCGATTCCGCGTCAAGACCATAATTTTTCGAAATTCTTTTTCTAACCACCAAAATCTTTCTACTAATTTTTCTAACATTTATATAATGTTGAAATTAAAATCGAATAGTAAACATACAAATAGAAATGTTAGGACAGTAATGGCTAGCAGTATATCTTTTGTACGTGTACCATTCTAGTACTGTACCCGGCTGACTTAGTACTTAAGACAAATTAGCGAAGTATGGGTGTTAATACGCCTCTTGTGCGAATATGCAAGTGTGAGATACGTGTATTTAAAGTGTGCTGCACGCAATTTTCTTTCATTGACCGTTTATTTTTTATTTCTCATTTCCCTATCAAGCTTAAGAAAAAATAATATTCCATCCAGAAAGACGTCATCAGTAGTGGGGACATCAAAGGGATGGTGATGAAAAAAATGGCGGCTCATACCGACATGTCTCAAATAGTTCGTCGTGTTATTGCTCCTGTTTCCCAAACAGACCATTTAGCATAATACAAACGAGTAAATCAGTTGACAACAAGCCGGCTAACTAAGACAAACTGCCGGGCGTCCGCCGCCACCTACGGCTCAGCCCACAATGTTGCATGTAAACATCCACCCGTCTAAATATTCCAACTTTTAGCTAATTTCTAATTTGTGAAAGCCCCGCGTAGGACTGACTCTAGTCTGAATTTACAGGGCATCGGGGGAATTGAGACCGCAGTAATGTTGAATTGAAATCTTGATTGGCGTATAAACACGGCTCAAGGCTAGCTGATCCTGGCAGAACGTAGTAGGACTATATCACTTTATTAGATGACAGCTAGCTACAGCTAGCATTTACAAATGAAGATAAAAATTATAATATAATTATTAATTTTTATTCTTTCTAAAGTACTTTTTAAAAATTCTTGGTCTTCATAAAGGCCGAAGAAGGAATCGAGGTTCCCCCGAACCACATAGGGACTGGCTATCGTATCACAAATGTTAACATTATTGTTATGGCGACAGATTTCGATAGAAATATCCTATCAAATAAGTTGAAATTTTAGTTTCAATTTAGTTTAACTTCTTTCAAAACAACAAAATAGCTGTTGGCGGCCCTAATAGAGAAATGACAGCTTCAAATGTGATTCTGATCACCTCCTAGGGGCGCTGCGCCCGCGCACGCTAATCCGGGCTTAGCATACTTTCCTACGCAATGCCACGCAGATTAGCGTTGAACCAAATCGGGATACACTTAATTCCTTGTTAATGTATTGACTGGTCTCTGTTTTACATTCTTGTCAAACGTCGATTCGGATTAGGCAAATCACACACGTAGTTAGTACTTCCATTTCCTTTTAAACGTGAAACTACTTAATGATGTCTACCTATAGAAATATCTACGTCTAGATTGAGATATTACTTTATGTATTTATAATTATTCAATTACTGATTAAGTACCTACCATGGCTCATGCTATTAAAGTCACTATAATTTAGAAAAAGGCCGAAATTCTGACTTAGTCTACCCAACTCAATTACATTAATTATACAAACATGACTTCTATGACAGCTTACATTCATATTTTTGTTTGTGTCCCTTTTAACACCTTAAACATTACACACCTTATACGTTCTTCAACATATTTACTGTCTGATAGGAACCACATTTTCTGTGCTTAAACGGGAAGTCATGATTTGTCTGTTGATATCCCAATAACTGTTTCATCTAGAGTCCTAATGAATTTAAGTCTGCCTTCATAAAAGTATCTATTAAAATATTTTGGATGATATAAATTTGCCATTGCAATCCCGCAGCAATCGTTAGCGTCATTATTTTGATATTACCGTGATAAATGGCCAGGTGCGCCTTCTAGATCCGAGATATGATCTGTCGTAGTCGCACGCGACGCGATCTCACGCTTATCTAACGTTGCATCTTGCAAGTAATTATTGACGTTTGGGATATTATAAATCTACCTTCCAGTAGGCCTTGCACGAGACGTGGACAAAATCTCTCTCCACCACTTGCCAATGTTTTGTTTCGGGATTTAGTAGGAGTTAGAGCGAGAGTCCACTGGTATTATTTTGTATCTGTTGTTTTATTTAATTAACATACACAATTTCGTACTATAATTCAAACATGCCAAGCTTGAAAATCAATTGAACAAACCATTGACTCGAGACTTGTTAAAGCACATATTGGTGTTAAGTGTCCAAAATATTGGGTAATATCAAACTCAACGATAAGGTCTTTCTGATATACCTAAAGTTAAAGCTAGAAGAAGAACTGTACAATATTCTTAGTCAGTAACATATGAACCAAAATTAGAGCAATGAAATAGAGCAACACGAATACCAATAAGCGCTCTGCGCACTAAACTCGTAAACGAATCATGAAATTGCTACATACCTTTCTGATGTCAAGCTGATTAAAGGAAGACGCAGGAATGCGCCCGCGTTTGTTTCTCGTAGTATTTCTTTTTGTAATCACATTACTCATGTTAATTCACGAGCTCTCCTGTTGATTGATGCAGGCAATCAAACGGACAGATTCATTTTGGGCATGGCCGACCGTTGAATTCAAAATTGGATGGTTGAAATTGTTTCTCGTGAATTATTTGTCATTTTTCATAAATAACGAATGTGTTACGGATTCAATGAAATGTTTAGTAGCAAATTGAATTGCAAAGTGTTATAAATTTACATGATTTCAAATGGTGTTTTTATTTAAAAAAAAAATTATCATCTTAGTACATGGATATAGCAATTGGTTAGGTGCTGTGTTGATGAAATAACTTAATGAATTTATGAAAGAATACAGCATTGACTTACATGATTACCTTAAACGCTTAAGTCAGGTGGATGATTACATCATCAAAGTTGAGGCGATGTATCGAGATAAGCGAGTCTAATCGATTTGACAGCTCAAATCGACTCCGCCCTACTTCTTGTGGTGTACGCATCAGCTCTCAGTTACACACCGCGTCAGAATACCTTCGTCTTAACAGAAATCAACTTTATATCAAAGATATAACGTTTGTTAAAGAAGCAAAGATAATTATGTTCTTCCTGTAGGTGTGACTAATGGAAAAAGTAATTAAGTGAATTAAAAAGCAGTCTTTGATTTTAATAATGACAAATTGTATGATGGTTTCATTCTTTATATTGTTGATGGTGTTCTTAAAGTGTCCGATAATGATATTGATTCGTAACATGACTGTGTTGGGAAAGTAGGAAGCAGTAAACGTAAGTAATAAAGAAAGGTTCTCAGAAAAATGTTCAAAGCATGATATGAAAGATGTGGGTTAAAATCGGATAGGATCTAGGAATCAAATCACAACAGTTTTATATCGGAGTACGAAACGAATGATCTTGTGGATTTCTTTAGGGCCAACACAATGACTCATTCAATTAATGGCTTCTGTTAATGGAACTCTGAATTGTGGCTTATATTTCTCCGATTTTATGTGAATATTTATCAATTTATTAGGAATAGAAATTACTTAAATGTTCAATGCCATTGATGGTCCTGCCAAATACGTCAATAACGATGCTTTATTGTGCTCGCCACGGTTAATTACACCACCAACAACTCTATTGCCAAAGTTGTTCAGGGTCGACATTGTTGTATACAAAATAAAGAAATAAAGACATCAATAGAAGTGACATCCACAAAATGGTTTTAAATTGGTACTGCTTGTCAAATGTATGATGAATCTGATTAGAATCCATTTTAATCTAATTAGGTAATCATACAATTACATGAGGTCATGTTATTATGTGGAAATTATGTCTCATCAAGTTACATCTATTTAGAGTCGTATCTTCAAAATTTCAGATATCTATTTTCTTTATTGGTTTTCGCCTACATTAATTTGCTTAGATTTGTGTATGTATCACTCGTCAAAAGTTATGATTTTTTTGTAGGTTGATCAGAATGTGATTTGATGGCACTTCGAGATTATATTTATAGTCATTAGCGATATCAAATGTTTTTTTCTATATTATGTATAACTGAGATAGATATTAGATAAACTTTTTAAAGAAATCTATTACAGTTCCAAAATCTGTGTGTGCATGTGCTAAATCTGAATGAATACTTTCAAATAGTCCAAAACTGATATTCTTAGATTGAACGATTGCCCAATGCTCAGTCTTGCGTACCAGATGATCGTTTTAATAAATCGGCCCACCAACCGTCACCATAGTACGGGTCAGAGGCGGCCAAACAAAAGCTATAACGGTGCACATTGATAACATCACCCGATCAAGATACGCTGCTCCTGCGTCACGTTCTTCTACGATCGTAGAGAGATTAAGCGCAACTTTGAGATTCCATTGATTTCACACTACACTACACAGGTTTGGGTGCTAATGATCAGTGTAGCCGACACTTAGGTACGTTATGTAAATACTGCATATATAGTACAGTTGGAAACAAGTTTTCCATGATTGTAATTGTACCTAAATAGGTACCGTTACTGAAATGTTCTCATTGCGTTGACAAACGCGACATAGGTACACATAATTGATTTAATTATTAAAGAAAATGTCCTACTTCATATTTTGATAGGAGGTCAAATAAGTCATATCGTGTAGGTAAGGTCCAATTTTGAAGGTCCAATAAGTTAAGTCCAAACCTTATTAATTTGTAAATTAATTGAAAACATTAAAATAAATTAAAAATTGGGCCGAATTATTCCACTATGTTCACCTGGAGGTTCGCAAAGTGAAATTTTTGGTTCTTGAGTCCTAACCTAACATAACGAACATAAGAATCATCATGAAGATCAGAATGATTTTATTTGCGGTCGGCGCAATATCTCTTTTTCTTTTGTTGACTCCTGTTAGCTGTCATCTCCTATTCTCTCAATTCACATTCATGTCGTTTCGCACGCCAGGTGAACAAAGTGGAAGAAGTATTAATATAAATTGTATATACAATACATACATGTATTCTAACTCTGGCGGTTAATTCTCTTTAATATCACCTTGTCATGGCCTGAATGTCTATGTTTGTTTAAGCTAATACTCGATCAAACAACAAAGGCTTTTCAAATAATCAATTTAATGGTTACGATTGAATTGATCACAATATGCTGTGCCGGTTCATTGCAGACAAATAGGCACCATCGAATGATGTTTTAAGTGGTTGAATTATCCTGTCTTCGTCGTTCGAGATTTAACATAATCACCTGTAGTAGTCCCTGCGACACTACGACCCACTCGCACATAGTTCAGCGCTAAAAGAAAGAAAGAGACAGCACCACCTCCCTCGGCGATCGGCCTGATACCGAGTCGACCCGATACTTCATTCGTTTCCGTGCGCGCGCGGCTACCGCACATAGTAAATTCTTTTAGGTTTTTTTAAGAACTTTTATTGAATCTATTTAGGTGTGGAATATTGTTCCTTGATCAAAATATGCCAAAAAGGAAGCATGACGATAATAAGGAAGATAAATGGCGAAAAAAAATTAGAAAATATGAACAAAAATTAAACAAAAAGAGACGTCGTCAAGATGATACTGACGAAGGTATGTTAAAATATTATTTACATTTTAGTGCCGGTTAATTTAAGTTTTCCACTCATATTTTTATGAGCGGCAGCTGCTTATGACGGCTATATTTGTTACCTTAGATCTAACACGAGATGTTAGACGGTACGCAAGTTTGTCGAGTCAATACACGATATTGACCTTATATTATGTTTATTTTAGAGTTAATACGAGATATTAACCAAAAAAATATAATCCTCCAGAATATCTGGAATCGAATGGCGGCGCATCCACGTGGTCGTCGCCAGACCGCTCGCCTCCGCCCGCTATACCTGCAACTGCGATGACGGCGGCGGGTATATCCGCTGGCTCCGCAACGCCGACGGTGGTGGCGCCAGCCTGCTCGGCGCCTCTGGCGCCGCCCTTGACCGCGCCTGCAGAGTCTCCTGCGATGTCAGAAAAGGTGCTGTGGGCCACTGATCCCTCACAGATGATGGAATCAGCTGATATTTCAAATGCAAATGTTGATAACACCCCTGATATTCTGGCCGCTGACCCCGAACTTCTAAAGGTCTTAGGAGACTTTGAAGCTGAGATAGATGAATGGGGCCCTAATATAGTGACGGACTTGACGAAGAGATGGGAATCTATTCTTAGACAAGGTATTAAGAAAGAAACTCGCGAAGAGCTGATGAAGAAATACTTACTTCCCAAGAATTGTCCTTTAATGAAATCTCCTATGTTGAATCCTGAATTAGCTGCCATGCTAAATGAGTCTGCTAGAAATCGAGACTCAAGAGTCCAAAAGAAGCAGGCTCAAATCGGCTGTGTCCTTTCAATTTTAGGAAAGACCATGTCAGGAATTCTTACAAAATCCTGTGATACGACTGAAATACTTCGTCTGCTAACAGATGCAACAAAGCTCCTATCAGATTCACATTACTTGGAAACCGTTACAAGACGATTTCTCGTCACTCCTATGGTCGATAAAACTCTTATTGAGCCGTTAAGGGATCGGAAAAGAGATAGTCATCTATTCGGTGAAAATCTTGGCGAGTTTATTAAATCTTCGCGTGTTATACAGAAGACGGGAAAGTCAATCCAGTCTACGGCTTCGACGAGTACTTTAAACTACAAGGGCCCGCCGTCACACCAGCAATATCACCGCGGCATTCGGACGCAGGCGAATCGCGGCGGCGGGTCCAAGACATCGTCGAGCTACCGCCGTCGAGGGGCAGCACAGACGTCCGGGATGCGGCGCATACCACAGGCGTCCCCTGCCCCGCCCGCTGCTGCACGCCACGGCCACAAGCAGTCGGGAACAACACCCACAGCCAACCGAAAGCAGTAGAACCTCAGGTATTAGCTCACGCAGGTCGTTTAAGATATTTTATGCAAAATTGGAAAAATATTACCGGCGATAAAACAGTCCTTGAGACAATATCTGGGTATAAAATTCCTTTTGTTAAATGTCCTATACAGCAGCCAGGTACAATTCCTAATACATCGTTTTCAAAAAACGATAAATTATACATTAAAAATGAATTAAATCGATTAACTCAGGCACAGGTCATACGTAGATGTACACCCTCCCGAGATCAATTTGTTTCTAGCATTTTTGTTGTACCTAAAAGTAATGGACAAAAACGTTTAATATTAAACTTAAAGAAATTAAATAAATTTATAGATGTTAGTCATTTTAAAATGGAGGATATTAGGACTGCAATTAAATTAGTTACTCCTAATTGCTATATGGTAAACGTAGACTTAAAGGAAGCCTATTTTTTATTACCCGTCTACGAGGGTCATGTAAAATATTTAAGATTCTATTTTGATAAAATACTGTACGAATTTTTAGTTTTACCTTTTGGTTTAAGTTCGGCCCCTCATGCCTTTACAAAACTTATGAAACCTGTTTCTACCTTTTTGCGTTCTCAAGGGATTAAGTCTGTATTTTATTTAGATGATAGTTGTTATTTTGGAGACAGTTATGTAGAATGTTTAAATAATCTTCATGAAAGTATTAAATGCCTAACAAATTTAGGATTTGTAATAAACTATGAGAAAAGTTCTCTCGCCCCCAGCCAATCTTGTCAGTTTTTAGGATTTATTTTAAATTCCCGGGACATGGCACTGGAACTACCTTTCAAAAAAAGACACGACATTTAGTCGCGTACAAAAAAAATGATGATTACAAAAAGACTTACTATTCGTGCTTTTGCTCGTTATCTAGGCATTCTCACAGCCGCATGTCCGGCCGTTGAGTATGGATGGCTTTACACAAAACCATTAGAGAGAGCGAAGTACCTAGCGTTGTTAGACAATGATGACTATGATAAAGTTATGTCTGTTCCAGATAGTTTACATAATGATTTGTTATGGTGGAAATCATCTATTTTAAGTACACATAATTCCATTATGCCAATGTCATTTGCTTTAGAGATATTTACGGACGCATCTACAATTGGCTGGGGTGCCGCTTGCTGTGGTGAAAGTATAGGTGGTTCGTGGACAAAACAGGAGCGTCATCATCATATCAACTATTTGGAACTCCTGGCAGCATATTTTGGCTTAAAATCGTTTGCTAAAAAAGTTAATAATTGTCATATACTTTTACGTATTGACAACACCACAGCAATTGCGTACATAAACAAAATGGGGGGAGTGCAATACCCACATCTCAATGAAATCTCACGTAGAATTTGGATGTGGTGTGAAAAGCAGCATTTATTCATTTTCGCTTCGTATATAGCATCGTGCCAAAATGTTGAAGCGGATACGGAGTCTCGAATCGTGGACATTGAGTGGGAATTACATCCTACGGCATTTAATAAAATTATTTCTAAATTTGGTAAACCTGATGTAGATATTTTTGCTTCAAGGACAAATGCCAAATGTGATAAATATATATCATGGAAGCGTGATCCCTACGCATGGAATGTTGATGCATTTACTGTAAAATGGGATATGTTTTTTTTATGCATTTCCACCATTTTCCCTTATTTTAAAGGTTTTGCAAAAGATAACGACTGATAAAGCAACCGGAATAATTGTAGTACCAAATTGGCCATCTCAGGCATGGTTTCCGGTATTCAAATCTCTTGCAGTAGGTGAAATTGTGATATTCCCCCCTGACAAAAATTTACTATCGTCAAATTTCAGGGAAGCTCATCCGCTACATCGGTGCCTTTCCCTGGCGGCGACGATATTATGCGGGAAGCCTTCACGCGATTGCAAGTCCCAGACTCGGCTCAAACTGTAATGATATCGTCAATATCCGTAAGCACTAGGCTACAATACACATCTAGCTTCAAACGGTGGTGGTTATACTGTCATAATAACGAACTAGACCCGTACCAGATAGAAGTCTACGATCTATTAAATTTCTTGTCAGAATGTTTCACAAACGGTTCCTCGTACGGTACATTAAATAATCATCGTTCGGCTTTATCATTTATTTCTAGAAATAATATAGGACAAGACGAACGTGTCAAAAGGTTTTTCAAAGGGGTATTTAAGTTGAAACCTTCCTTGCCTAAATATAACTGTACGTGGAATCCGAATACTGTACTTGATTATCTTTCTAATCTGTACCCCAATGAAAGTTTAAGTTTGGAACAATTAAGTAAAAAATTAGTAGTTTTGTTAGCATTGTCAACGGGACAAAGATGTCAAACGCTTTCATTAATCAAACTATCAAATATTACGATAAATCAGGACAATATTAAAATAATAATTACAAATTTGATAAAGACATCAGGAATAGGTAAATGTCAACCAATACTTAACCTACCTTTCTTTCGTCAACGTTGTGCAATTTGTCCTGCAGAAACATTACTAGCCTATATTAATGTTACGTCTGCGGATAGAAAGGATAATGATAATAATAATAATTTGATTTTAACTTTTAAAAGGCCGTATCATGCTGCATCATCTCAAACAATTGGGCGATGGATTAAGCAGACTTTGGCTACTAGTGGTATCGACACTGCAATATTTAGTGCACATAGCACTCGACATGCATCTTCCTCAGCTGCACATCAAGCAGGCGTTAGTGTCGATGCCATTAGAAGGGCTGCTGGATGGTCACACCAATCTGCCACATTTGCTAATTTCTATAATAGGCCACTCATTCAAGACAATTGTGAATTTGCAAATGCAGTACTTAACACTCATAAATAATAATTTAAGAGAATTTATTATTTTTTGTTACTTAAATTTCTATGTAAAGACTGATTAAAATATGAATCATATTTTCATTAATGTATGTTTTCCTTTGCTCCCCTATAACATTGTCTGATTCTCTGAACATCTACAGGTGATTATGTTAAATCTCGAACGACGAAGACAGGATAATTTAATGATCAAACGAACTTACCTGAAGTGAAGTTCGATCTTAATTATCCTGTCTTCGTCGGAGAGATTTACCCACCCAACCCTGGCAATGAGGTAAACTCATTTACTCCCTGGACAATATTATAGTGGGTCCAATATATATATATATATATAAATGGGGCTTGCTCTGAACTGAATGAAGTATCGGGTCGACTCGGTATCAGGCCGATCGCCGAGGGAGGTGGTGCTGTCTCTTTCTTTCTTTTAGCGCTGAACTATGTGCGAGTGGGTCGTAGTGTCGCAGGGACTACTACAGGTGATTATGTTAAATCTCTCCGACGAAGACAGGATAATTAAGATCGAACTTCACTTCAGGTAAGTTCGTTTGATCATTAAAAAATTGCCTCATAAATAACTTTCGAGCTACGGTTGAAATATTTCTTTTTTTGATTCGGCTAATTAAATGTTTAAAGTGTAACTGTTGAATGATAACATCTCCAAAATTATAAGTGAGAAGTATTTTGATTAGAATAAATTAAATTACTTCGACCCGAATAAAATTATGCACTAGTAGAACTACGAGTTGAATTGATGTTTCCGAAACAGATATTGAATCTTTATACACTGAAATGGAATGCCCTCTTCGTATTCCGGTTCACCATGTTTTTTTCTTACATACTTTTTGCGGTCATCTGCTCCTACCCACTCATTCATTTCTTTCCTTTTCATACTATCGTATTTCATGCGATCAATTACTCCTATTTTCGATCTAAATTAAACTGCCATTGCTTCAAAATGTCGAGAACCTTTAGACACAGCGCGGACTACTTTATCACTGATAACGACGACAGTAACAATTTCTGATGCTTCGAGATAGCCATAATAAAAACGGACAGAAATGACATCTTGGATCACGTTTAATGGTGACGGGAATGGCTCCTATCGACGCTTTCAGAAAGCTGTGAAATGTATACTTCAGCCATAGTAACTTCGTTGATCCATAATTATTTATTGTCTACATTTATAACACTGTAATAAACATTACCAGAATTAGATTCTTTTTCAGGATTAGATACTTTTTCAGAATTAGTTCTTGAAGTTGTTGTGTTTAGGGGAAGTCTGCACTGAGACTAGTCGACTGGCTAATCGGGCACTGTTATGTTTTCATAAGCTGCTATGTTCACGTCAGCCTCACCCTGTGGCACCTTTATAAGGTAATTGATATTCCAACTAGTCTCCTGGATTTTATGGATTGCGTTCCAGAATAACTCAATTTACTTGTCACCTAATAGTCGGCCGTGTGGTGACGGCAGAGTAGAATACAATTGTCACTACCCCAAATCTCTCCCGTGGGTGTCGTACAAGGTGACTAAGGATAAATCAGTCATGAGGAATGGGCAGCAGCGTTCCTCTTATACCACCTAGCAATGTACCTACTGCGACTTTTGTACCCGATAAATGGCAATAGGCTCGCCACCTATTACATGGGACCTATCATAACTGGCGAAACGTGGGTGCTAGTTCACCTCTGCCTACCCCTTCGGGGATATAGGCGTGATTTATGTATGTATGCATGTAATAGATACTAATTATTTTCTAAGGTTCTAAAATTCAAAATTAAGACCCCATTTGCAGGGTAAAAGTTTTGAAATATTTTATAAATTCTTCGAATGATTTTATATAGGAAATTTATCTTAAACTGTATCTAAGATCATCTTCCATTTCGTCTGTGTTCCTTGTGGCTCACCGCAATTTCAAAATTTTATAGCTTTATTGCTTCTGTTACCAGTTATATCTTGCGGGATAGTTCACATTCTAGTTTTATGACTGCGGTGATGTACGAAATATCCAGACCACTCAATGGTATTTTGGGCGATGTATCTGTGGGGCACATGAGGCTATTAATATCTATTCGAAACGGAAACGCCCGTAAATGTGATTGACCGCCAATTATTTCCGATGTGGAACTAAAATAGTAGAGACTAGCTTTTCTTTTAAGATCAGAACAAAAAATTTTTCTGCTATATAAACATTCTGTTCTATATTTACTAGAATGGCGAAAAAACAGCACCAAATTATGCATTACTTTCTTCTTCCTGCCCAGGTCCTAGTTTATCTGGGATCCGCGCAGTGTGTTTCCTCTTCCAATATTAATATGGGTCTGACGTCCTCAACCTTAATCAAAAGAGAGAGCCTTTTGATCCATAATATCATCAATCACACCGGAAAGGTGCTAGTGATGAATGAATGACCAGAATAGAGACGGAAAGAGCACGTCGGGAAAGCGTTGAACGGAGAGAGTGATTGGGATGACAAAATTGCCATCAATACTGCTCAAGATTTTGGCTTAGGTTATACAGCTGACCGCCTGTCTGATACCAATCCTTTTTGGTAATATTAAAATAAAACGAATTTAAATAATATTTTCTTTTCTTAATTAGAATCATCGATTGGCGAGTTGAATTCAATTCGCTATTTGCGAACTTTAAGCAGTTAATACAATCATCACCAATATATTGAGATATGCGGTCCAATGTTTATCGTGGGGTGGGTCAGACGGGCCATCGAGCGTGGGTGCGCCTACACACTTCACCTAGGCACTGACTGTGGCGACAGCGGTACTCAAACTGCTGATAGTGTAATGTGTAATGTTGCCATGAACAATTATAAGTTGTGGCGATAACAAAAGGAAAATTGAGGGCCGTAGCCATTCACGGAGAACTGGCATGTCATAATTGAAGCTTCGTAGATCGGGTGGGTAGATACTAGAAATACTTACGCCGGGTTGCTGTAATCTATCTACGAATGGTTTTGCTTACGCAGGACTTCGTTGTGGATGAAAAAAACTATAAAAAGGCCTGTCTTAAACAAGGAAAACCAACTGGAAAATTTCTTATACTATTTGTGAATTATTTACTCTGCTCTGTTTTTTATCTGCTGTGGCCGTAGTAGGCTGTGCTGTGGCTAGGCTACATCAAGTAAACTTCAGTTTCTTTTGAAATATATAAAAATAAAAATTGAATAAGTATTTACTCACTCACATTGGAACACACACTCAACAATTATAAATACACACATTAAAAAAACACACACACAACTTACACACACAATCTCGCTTTTTCTGTTTTAACATTTTCCTATTTTAACTTTTTTACTTTTTAAAAAAGAAGAAGAAGTTAAAAAAAGTCACGACACGACTTCCGTTTCACGACATAAAGAATTCTAGTGTGAAACCACCATCACTGTAGGTCTCTTGAGATATAATGTTATATTGAAGACAAGTTGTAGTTGACAAAAACATATTGTAACAGTGCATAATCTGTATCCATCTTTTCATAATCAACTTTTTATTTTATTACCTTAAAACACAGTTTCACTGTGACCACGGCCGCTGTAAAGTAACCAAAACGTCGGGTCAAATAATTAATTTGCCAAACACCTATGCGCTACGCGAGTCTAATCCGTATAAGTTAAGTTTTATTTCAAATGTGAAGTGCTCGTGCAAGTATTAGAGAATTTTACACAAGGGAACATTGAAGAATAAAGAAGACAAGTTTGAGAACTTCCATCAGACAGTCTGGGCCAGGCCTAGGCAGGTTCTCGCTACATAATAACAATATTGTAATGATTTACGTGGAGGCCTGATTCATTCATGGCTGCGCGTACCTCGCACGGAGCCTCGCGATCTCGGCCAAACGACTTCCGACTAGATATTGGAGACTTAGCACTTAAATCCTTCTCTGTACATTAGCGTTCATTGTAATCTTTGAAGCTTAATATTATTTATTGGGCTGATAATGTTCAAGCATCTTACTAAAGGCATTACACTGGATATTCTTCGGAGTCCTAAAGAATGAGTTTCGCATTAGTACCTATTAAGCTTTCAACATCAAAGCTCACGTATAAGTTAGTACGCGGTTTTTCAAAAATCAATTTGGTCAGTTAGTGAAATGTTTTATCGGGTTATTATAGCTGGAGTTGTTCTTAAGTTTACATAGTGTAAGAAACAATCGCTAAAACATCTAATCGTGTTCAATGTGTTGCAAAATATAATTATAAAACAAAATTAATATGAAATGTGGAGAAAACGTTAGGGAGGCAGGGCTCGGCGGATCTTTCATAATCAAATTGAAAGTATTTAAAAAAGGGCCAGGTCAAGAGTACTCAAAATCGACGGGTGCATGAGGACAATAAGTGGAAAGAAGTGATCGCTGCCTACTCCTGTGGGAGTACCCCGTATGTATGATATGAAATCAATAACCCGCCCGGCTATCATGACCACCGAAACACTCAAACACGATATGTATAGAGCCATTTATCGTGTTGAGCTTACAAAAATCATTGCATTTTGACAGTTCAACGCGATAAATGGATCATAACGTGTTTAGATGATCATGCTAGCCAGGCTGGAACCTCTTGATCGATAGCCAGCGATCTGACCATTCGACCAAGCCGGCCGTCATATTGGATTAAGCATGATTAATAGTTTTTGTTTGACGAGAGGCTCTCGTGGAGGCAATGGACGTTGACATCATATCTCTATAATTAACTTGCCGCTTAGCTTCTTAGGAGTTTTTTTCCGGAGTTTTTGCGTGTGAGATTGCGAATCGCAATATGGCTATGGAGTTCGAAGGTCGTTCGTACTTAACAACTAGATGGTGGCGTAAGACTTGGTTGTTGACTTTAATATTTGCGTGAAATTTGAATCTGAGAAGTGAATATAAGAGTAGGTGGAATATTAATTTAACGAAAAATATAAATAAAGATAAACAGTGATGTTGAGGTGTGTAAAATTTGATTGCTCGTAAATTTCACCAACAGAAAATCAACCAATTTAGTCACGTTTATTTTTACCAAAATTAAAAGCAAAATAAAAAAAAACTTCAAACAGGGTGTCGTACAAGGCGAAGGGTTAACACAGCAATGAAGAATGGGTAGTAGCGTTCCTCTTATGCCACCGAGCAATGTACTGTGATTTACGTGCCCGATGAATGGCAAGAGGCTCGCCACCTGATCAACCATTTCTCGCTTACTCGATACTTTCTTTGTGTAGCGCTGACGCTACAAGTTGTGTTGCTAAAATAATGTTGAAAGAAAATTTTCCACTCAGCGTTGCATACAATTTCTCACAATGACCATAGCCTCGGTCATCAGTGTGGCTAGCGGGCTTATCGGTCCGCGAACTAAGGTGAAACAACCCAACCCAGCCCTAAAGTCAACAGGAAAATCATTGATAACTGCCTTTCCATGCTGAAATACTGCTGGCCCTTTCATGTTGTTCGATAACATATAAAAGAGATATGTGCGAAGTAGCGATCCCTCAACTTACATACATAAATCGCGATTCCCGTATGCAGAGGTGAATTAACACCCAATTTTCGCGAATTAAATTAGGTCCCATGTAATAGGTGGCGATCCTATTGCTATCGGGCACGTAAATCGTAGTAGTAGGTACTATAAGCTAGGTGGTATAAGAGGAATGTTGCTGCCCAATAGGTACTTATTGCTGTCTTATCCATTGGTCTCCAGCCCGTCCAGCATGACCACCCAAACACGATATGATATATCCATTTATAGCGTTGAACTTTCAAAAATCATTGGATTTTCGACAGTTCAAAACGATAAATGGCTATATTTTTATGACATTGCCTTAGAGCTTATTAAATTATTCAATTCAAGCTTATTTAAGTGTTAAAATCCAATGATTTTTGACTAATCAACGCGATAAATGGCTATATCATATCGTGCTTCGGTGGTCATGCTAGCAGGGCAGTCTCCACGTACGACACACGCGAGTGAGATTGAGGGTGGTGGCAATAGTATTTTGCTCTGCACCACAAATCTAGCATAGTCAAACTCTCCATCTCCAAAACGCCTGTATGTTAAACGGTCAATAAAAATTAAGTAGCTGCGTTTACATACTTTAATAGATACTTTAATTGGCAAACCAGCAAACTTTCTTTGGGAAACATACAATTATTACACTTAAAATTACAATTTAAAATTTATACATAAATCAGCACAGTTTCCACAGTTATAAATTACAGACATATCATATTGAATAAAAATGAGATTCAAATTAAATTAACTAAAAAAATACAATAGAAATTAAATGTGAAATTAAATTAAATTTAAAATAATAATAAGCAATGTCAATGGGGATTAAAAATAATATTTATTTTTAAACTTCACTAATATAATGTTTAATAGCACTAGAACCCCCCATAAAAATTTGTCGATTCATTTCGATTTCACCCTGTAGTTGGCTAGGTATCGTTTAGTTCAAACTTTTTTATTTATTTATTTTTCACTTCTCATGCTCTGAAAGTGCTTATTTGTGCAGGATATAGGCTGCACAAAATCGAATTTTGTGCTCTAGAACATTAACGTATCTACTCATAAATGTATCCATATTAAGGCAAAGAAAATAAGCTATGCAGCCAAACACGTTCAGAGATAGAATTTCTTTTTTATAATATTTACTTTAATTTATTTGCCTTATGTCTTTTATTAACACATAATAGATATTTAAATTTAATTTCAATTACGGTTCAATTAATATAAGAAAATTATTATTAAAAAATAATTTAATACTAGGCTGGTCTGCAGCCCAAGCCTAATATCAATGGTAAAAACATTTTCCTTCAATGTTCAAAACTGTACTAATTTTAGTTTGAATTTTAAGAAATGTTATGATAAATCAATGTTTTATTTCCTCGCAATCGAAGTGAAAAGCAGAGTTTCTAACTCGTCCACAAAACCATTTTTATCATCGACATTACTATTAGCTAAAAGCTAAAAGTCTCGGACAAAAATGATTCGTTTTGTGCACTTGATAGAAAATCTACTATTATCAATACTTATCACTATTTTTACAGGGTAAGTAGGTACTTGAATTTATGAGCTTACAAAAATAAGTACTTAATAAGTGTATAATAATATGTTTCCCAACCGCATCGCTCGAGCGATAAAGCTTCGCGTGCAAGCTGCGCAACGCGTTGCTCATACTGTGAATGTGATTATTCAACGTGCACAATCCGTCTTATCGTGACTCTCGTAATACACAAACGCCCATTCACGAAGGCATTGCGGGCAGAGCGAGATAGCATCGGCGCGTGCGCACGACCGCGTTGCCATGGCGACCGAAATGCGTTATTTTTTGAGGCTTTGGTCAACTGATCCCGCTTGTTCGAGATAAAAATGTATTTGTATTTTTCCGTTCAACTTACTTTTATACCGTCTAGAAATATACTGCGGTTTACGTGATCGAATGCCCGAAATTGGCTAGGGTGTTATTACTATAAACTATAGAGTGTTAATTCACCTGTGCCTACCCCTCCGGGGATAAATAGGAACGATTTGTGAACGTTTATGTTAGACATCAAATATAACTAACACATTTTCTTATACGATATCGTATTTTGGTTGCTCTTCCCACTCAACATTGGAGTGATACTTCATTTTGGAGTTCATCGAAGAGTTCGAAACAAAACGTCACTTTCATTGATGTCATCGACATAATGTGACGTCGTAACCAATTTACAGTAATGACTAAGCAATAAATATATAATAGCCACTTTGTAAAGACATGTCATAGTTTTAACCAGTAATTATGTAAATAAAATCAAACTTTCAAAAATTTACACACATTGCTTGGAAAGGCACCCGTCCAACGATCGACGTTAGCGAGCATTGCTTTTTTTACGCAATCGCAGACCGCGAGCGCTATAAGTCAATATCGCGCTCCTGTCTATGTGTCCTATCTGTAATCTGTGTCTAGTCTTGTGTATTAAAAAATCCTCATCATCACCGGTATTTAATATCCCCACTACTGGGGCACACGCCTTCCCTATGGATAGAAGAATATAGGGAGATTGGGCCATAAGTTATGCCCCCCACTACGCTGACCCAAGTGCGGGTTGGTTCGGTATTAACGACTGCAGATGCAGCCGGGACCAACGGATTAACGTGCCTACCGAAGCACGGAGGAACTCGATATCATAAATTTTTGGTCACCCATCCAATAATAATAATAATAATAAATATTTTTACACTCACACCTATCATCTAGCCCAAAGTAAGTAGCCTAAGCACTTGTGTTATGGATACTAGATGACGGACATATTATTAATAGAATTATGTATATAAATGTTGAAAATATACTACATAAACATATACCCAACCATGACTCGGAAACAAACATTTGTGGTCATCACAAAGTTTGCCCCTACCAGGATTCGAACCCGGGACCTCTTGGCCAATACCCAGCAATCTGAGCATTCGACCAAGGCGGCCGTCGCTGCGAGCCTGCCGCTGGCGAGTATTAATAAATAAATGAAATTAAGCCAGCTTTCGCGAGAAATCGCCGCAAAATAAATGGGCTGTCCCCTCTTAAACTAATCATCTCTAGCACAGTAGAGACAAAGTTGCTGCATTCGCTAATAGCGAATCCTGTTCGAGGCGCTGTGGACTCTGACATTTGCCGCTGAAATACTCGGTTCCCATGCGGGCTTGATAAGTTATGCAATGCCTCTCCGGAAAATTTTAAATCTCCTAACATTCTACGACGATAGTCCCAAACTGCGAACTGAAATTCTAAATTTACAGAAATTGGTATTTGAGACCGAATTGGTTGTCTGAATTACGTTTCTAAAGTATTGTGCTTCATTCATTGTTAGCTCTTATTGGACTCTGGTCTCTTCCTCGATAATAATTAAGAATATAGAAATAATACATTCCTAAATCACGCTTACAGCCGTACTTAGAGACGTAAATTAACGTTAATGAGTATTTATTACAAAACAAAACATTTAAATCTAGACTATTGACGTGAAAGAATAGGGACTAGTTTTGAATTAACGTGCTTTTCGCTCGTTAATGTTTCTGAGTAGGTACGGCTGTTATTTATTATATTTATTACATTTTTCCAGCCGTAAGTGCTTTGGGCTAGATGATGTGAGTGTAACAAATATTGATTTCTAATATAAATTTATTAAACATATTTTCTGTTATTGGAGCGAAACATCAAAAATGATACTTTAATCAATAATTTCACTCTGTCCCGTCTTCTCTGCCTAACCGTTACTCCACGCATGGCTATTTTGGACATTATGTGGTGGAGATAAGAACTAGCGCGTCGTGTAGGTCTCCCGAGTACTTACTTTCGACTCCCGCCAGTCACGACTCGACTGCATTCCTGTCTAGAGCAGGGCTGGGCTGTTATTAATTAACCATTCAATATTAATTAAACGTAATTTATACAATAGACGTGCCCTATAGATGGCTATAGGTTCGCCCCCTATTACAGCCATACCGGCCTTTGAATAAGCTGACGAAACGCGGGTGTTGAAACACATCACTGCCTACCTAACCCTTAGGACACAAACTCTTCAGCTTTATCTTCTAACACTTAGGAGATAAAGCTGAAGAGTTTGTGTTTGTTTGTATGGTTAAACGCGCTAATCTCAGGAACTACTGACTCAATTTTTTAAATTCTTTTTGTGTTGGATAGTCCATTTATCGAGCAAGATAGGCTATAGAACAACCAACATTAACGCTAGCGAAGCCGCGGGCGACCACTAGTGTATTTATAAAGCAGCAAAAATGTATGAGCAATAAATTCACCAGCCCAAGCTGACCTGAACGACGGATCCTTAAAGCAAAAGACACTCGTAAATATCGGAATAAATAAATCGCTTTACTATTTTTCGATTGCGACACTAATTTATGTTTCGCATAAACACCGGCGAGGTCTAGAAGTCTAGATAGTTCCTAAGTCGGGCTAATATTGCCGACAATAAAACAATAAATCAGTGTAACGACCCTATCGCGCCGGCTGCCATTTACCTCTGCAAACACAGTAAAATATCCGTCGCGAAATTTAAGGCGACGTCTGCCCGCGCGCCGATGAAAATACAAGTGTTACTGTGAGGCTCAGAGACGTCAATTATCGTTAAAGAGTACTTAATGTGAAAAAATTACAATTCAAAACTTGTTGCTATTCTTGATGGGTCAGATTTAAATGCATTTTTTTGAAATTGAGTAGGTACTCATTAAAGTTAATTGACGTCTCTGAGTGCGGCATTTAAAGGGCCAGGTGCCTAAAGAGGGTTGGTGTCAGGCAGGCGGCCGGCTGTAAAACCTAAGCCAAAACCTTGAACGGGATGGATTGGAATTTTGTAATCCCACTCTCTCCGTTCATCGGTCTCTCAAACATGGTCCTTTCGGTCTCTTTTCCATAAATTTATCACTAGCACCTTTCCGGTGTGTTCGATGATAATATGAATACAAAGGGTGGCTGGCAGAAAACATCATGATTTAACGTCAAATTCTATGTTAAATAATGTCAAACAGTATTAAATTTAAGCAAATTCAATTTCAAAATATTGCATAATGTCAGTGTTATTAGATTTAAATAATATTAAAAAAAGCTTAATAAAATGTAACTTTAATTTACAAAGTAATCCATGCAACACGAAGACCCAATGAGAATCTCCTGTTTATCAATGGAAACGCCAGTACGCATAATGTAGTCGCGTGCGGTCATGTTTCGCTTTGAAAGTAAAACGATATTCAAATGCTCCCGTAACGGAGTGCGGGGGTGTGACGTGCCTCCAGATAGCGTACCGTCAGCTAATTAGCTCTGGCGTCCGCGATGCTGGGCCGATGTTGAAGCCAACTGCCAGCCGGAGATAGCCACGCGTTCCAACAGACATTAATATTGCGAAATGTAGCAAGCTCATAGTTTTTTTTTATATTTTATACATACACATGCACAAATCACTCCTATATCCCCTAAGACTTGGGCGCCTACCGCCTAACTCGATTGCTGATGATAGCTTTAAATCAATGCACTGCTTACGGCTATAGCAGCCATCCTGAATTTTGAGGCGGTACGGATTTTGTGCCAAATTCATACAAAATCATTGTCATAAACTAAAGCTTTTCCTTTAGCAATCGAGTTAGGCGGTAGGCCTCCTGGGCAGAGGTGAATTAACACGCCAAGGCATAATCATCGGCAGAGGTGAATTAACAACCACTTTTCGCCACTTTTCACTTTTAAAAGAAACTAGTGGACACCCGCGGCTTCGCTCGCG
>OZ008342.1:0-205284 GCA_963931975.1 Cataclysta lemnata
ATTTTTTGTTTCTTGAGACACAAGTCTCAATAAATGTTTTTCTCTTTATTTCTCTTCTTCTCCATAGCAACCTTCTACTTCTTCCTGCCCTGTTCATATCGGTCAGACGCCATCGAGCCATCTCTTTGATTCATAATATTCGTCACACCGAAAAGGTGCTAGTGGTGAATGAATGTATAGGAAATCGAAAGGACCATGTCGAGAGACCGATGAACGGATATTGTTGGCATATTGTCATGTATTATGAATGTAATGAGTGAGGTACTTTTGACTGTATGAAGCGTTATTAAAGCAAGTGGTCGGTGTGTCAGATGGCGGATAGTATTGGCGAGGGGCGTGGCGTGTCGTGGCGAGGCGTGGCGTGGCGTGGCGTGTGGGTGATCGCACTCACCGCGCTCGCGGGCCGCGGCGGCCTCATCGGATCTGCAACAACAAGCATCCAGCTCAATCTCTCTCTCTCTCTCTCTCTCTCGTCCACGCTACGAACTATTTCGGTGGCTGCCACCGTACCGACGGATACTGTGCTCAGAATTAAACGCTCTTTCAGCTGTATTCATTCTTTTGTTTTAATTGTTGCTATTTTTAATGATTTCGATCTCTTAAATAGATAAATTATGCCGCGGTAACGTTTAATTTTGATGAGATAATTTATAAGTGGGTTCTCATCTCAGAAGTCACCTATGCCTACCCCTTCGGGGATATAGGCGTGGTTTATTTATGTATGTATTATTTATCAAATTGACAAGTTCGAGGATTGAAAAATTGGCCGCATACAATTTAATTTTGTCTGTAATTGATAATGGTTTAGAAGATAACAAGTGATGCTTGGCTGGGGAAGCTTTGGAACGGTGCATGCATCTGGAAGTGGAAGCCGAAAGAAACGAATAGTATGGCATACGCCACATTGGTGAATGCGACACGACGGATAGAGTTAACGGGAACGAAGCTCGCCCGGAGATTTATGGCGCACGTACGATTTACAAATGGAGACTTATTTCGGCGGCGGACGAGCGGAGCCGAGAGCTGGGAGGTTTGCTCTACGGCAGCCTAGCAGGGGACGTGGACGAAATCTCTCTCCCCCACTCGACAGTTTTCCGTCTCGGGACTTAGCGGGAGTCGTCGGCAGAGGGAAACATTTTCTTTGCCCCGAGGAGATTTTGTCCACGACCCGTGCTAGGGGTTGGACTCGTTGTTACGTGGCACTTGGTCACCACACTGGGACATGGAAATCGTGTTTTGGTACTTGTATTGTCATTGAACATCCTGCTGTCTCAACCACTAATATAGCCGGCAGGAGAAATTGATGCTAATTTCCGCTCTCAGAGACGTCAATTGACGTTAATGAGTCCGTGATGTCAAAACTCTTCATTTAAATCTAGACCTTAAAAAGCTGGCAAGAATAGTGACTAGTTTTGAATTGTCATGAATTACCATTTTATTCTCGTAAAGGTTCACATTACATTTTACGCTACGAGTAAGTGATCGATAAAAAAATATGTTAAAACCTGATAAAATATCGCCAACTCATCTCATATCATATTCAATGCGGTGGGTTCAATTGACGGCGCGTGTCCGCTGGTGCGTCCGCCGTTAACCGTTCTATGGGGGTTACGGCCCGGTACACCGAACTAAACTGTAATAGCCTGAATGTTTCACTCGCAATACCACAACCAGGCAAACGATGTCCAATAAGTACTTAATATAGTTATAAAGTATCGCATGCAAATACTTAGTTAAGATAGTTTTTGCATCCGGTTTGCACCGTGATTTGAAAGGCCTAAGGCCCAGTCACGTAGACATGTACGATAGTTTACTCCGGAATATTGTATCACACACATTTGTAGTGTGCGTGAATATCACCTATTATTTCAGCGTTGTTTTAATTTCATAAACATAATACTAATTACAGGGATGAATAGGCTAGAAAAAAACATGATTTTCTTTTTGTGTCCGAGCCGTGTGGTGACGGCAGAGCAGAAGAATACAATTGTCACCACCCCCAATTCCTCCCACGGGTACAACAAGGCGACCAAAGGTTGAGACAGTGATGAGGAATGGGCAACAGCTTTTCTCTGATACCACTTAGCAATATACTGCGTTTTTCGTATGAATAAAACTATAAAAGGCAGTGCAACAAAAGTGATATACAAGTATGAAAATATATTTAGTCATAGTCTGGTGTTGCCGTACTAGCAGCGCCCCATTTTCCAGGCCCTTTTTGTAAGTAAATAAATAAATAATATATTTAAAAAAAAAAATTTTTACATTCACACCTATCATCTAGCCGAGAGGGAGTAGGCTAAGCACTTGTTTTATGGATACTAGATGACGGACATATTTTTAATATCATAATAATTATGTATATAAATGTTGAAAATATAGCACATAAACATATACGCAACCATGACTCGGGAACAAATATTTGTGTTCATCACAAAATTTGCCCCTACCAGGATTCGAACCCCGGATCTCTTGGCCAATACCCAGCGATCTGAGCAGTCGACCAAGCCGGCCGCCGTAAGTCTTTATGTTAAAGTAGTATTCAGTTAATTAGTTTAATATTTAGCTAACTATGTTTTAAAAGATGATAGTAACGTTAAAAAGTATGGAATGTAAAAGTACCTAATCAGTAAGTATTCATTTATTTACAATTATTATTGTAATACTTATTTTTGTGTCGATTGTGCTTAAAATGCTTTCTCATCTGTACTCCGTGTTAAGACACCAAACTATAATTCGATACTCGAGAATTGTAATACCTATTTCGCAAAGTCGCTAATCGTTTTGATTCTCTAAAATGGATGATCTATTTTTAAATACGTCTTTCTTATTTTTAAATGCATTTCGTCGAAAAAGAGAATATCAAAACTACGTTTATCTCGTTTTAATGGCTAGACTATGGGTATTTATTATTTGTTCAACAGCGCCTGAAAGTTTACAAGTTTCCCCAAAGCACCTTCAAGCAAAACCTTAGAAAAAATTAACATTTCAAATAAAGGTCAGAAAAAGTTAGAAAGATAATTGTCTTGATGCGGGAATCGAATCCGCGTCTTCGACAATCCGGGCGGCTGCCTATACCACGCGAGCACTCGTCCAACCAAGACGTGGTTTTGCGAATTAACATTTAATTAAAAACTAAGATATGACAAATTGACACACATATAACTAAATATGAAATTAGTATTTTTACAGTTAAAAAAGGTAGAGTATTGCAGAGCTCGTCGACCAGAAATTGAGTGTCCAGGTATTCACACTCCTTTAGTTATCATTTACAAGCACCTACTTATTGCTGCTACCCTAGTTGACCTCTGTGATATATTTAGATAACTTGAAACGTTTACCTAACTCACGTAAAATATATAATTTGCGCAATATTCATACGGGTACCTATGCTTTATATGTGTGTGTGGGTGATGAGACGGCGGGCAGGGCTCACAGGCGAGGGAACTTTCCTCGGCCGGCAGTTTTCAACTTCGCGATATTGAAGTTGGCTGGAAGGCGCGGACTTCAATTAGGAGGAAATATAAAAGTTTTGTTTTGTGCCAAGGTGGCTGGCCGGTGGTGGGAGAAAGGGGGGGATCCCTATGTATTTATTGTGCAAGAATTGACGCCAACGACGGGTCGTCATCAGCCCACAGTTCGTGACTATTTGGAGTGTAGGAAACGGTCGTAAGATATTTCAATTTGAAGTGTTGCAATGGCAATACCATATTATGCATATAAACTTTAAAAGTGGCTTAGCAGAAATAAGAGAGAGAATTATGCCAAACGTTGAGAGATTGGAAGATTAGCTAGTTTTTTTATAATATATTATTATTAGTTTTTTTCTTTGTTTTTGGCTGTTAAATTTTCTTAAAAAGTTTTGTTAATTCCTTACATTTTTTTTGCATATCTGCGAGCAGGCTACACACATGTAGGTACCTACAAATATTTTTGAGATCTTTTTATAACTGTATTTCGTGTAAATAAATAGATGGGTTTGATTTGATCACTCAATACAGTTTACGTGTAGATTCATATTAGGAGATCGTCCAGATACAAACATACATACATATTTCACGCCTATATCCCCGAAGGGGTAGGCAGAGGTGAACTAGCACCCACGCTTCGCCAATTATGCTAGGTCCCATGTAAAAGGTGGCAAGCCTATTGCCATTTATCGGGCACAAAAGTCGCAGTACTTTGCTGGGTAGTAGGTATAAGAGGAACGCTGCCCATTCCTCATCACTGATTTATCCTTAGTCGCCTTGTACGACACCCACGGGAGAGATTTGGGGTGGTGACAATTGTATTCTACTCTGCCGTCACCGCACGGCGTAAATAATAAGATTTCGCGGAAGTTAAGTGCATTTGTGAAAGTCAGAACCATTGATTCGGTCCTGATTGAATTGCGGCCAGGCGGTCACGCGTTACGGGACACACGAAGAAGATCATAGTAACTGAATGGCACACATCTCCAAGAGCCATGGTCTTTTACATATTTCTGATTGGGTATAAACTCTACGCCTATGTGTATTGGTTGCTATGCAACAGTTGTCTGTCTAACAAGATGAAATATACACAGTTCTCAATTTTCTCGCATGTTTTTCTTATATTTCTAATGGTAGCAAAGCGCTAAGTCATTTCAAAAATGAACAATGCGTTTAACCTAATTAAGCTCGCCGGGATGGCGAACTATGCCCGTTGGAAATTTGAAATGAAGATGGTTCGACTGCGTAAAAATTAGCGACGGCCGCCTTGGTCGAATGCTCAGATTGCTGGGTATTGACCAAGAGGTCCCGGGTTCGAATCCTGGTAGGGGCAAACTTTGTGATGACCACAAATGTTTGTTTCCGGGTCATGGTCGTGTATATGTTTATGTAGTGTATTTTCAACATTTATATACATAATTATATTAAAAATATGTCCGTCATCTAGTATCCATACCACAAGGCTACTTGGGGCTAGATGATAGGTGTGAGTGTAAAAATATTGAAATTGATTGATTGATGCTCCGGAGCAACAACTCATTTAGTCATTCGCCAACGCTCGAAGCGACTGCTTGCCAAATTGTGGCTACAGATCGATCTAAAAGTGCCTTCTTGCGTGTTAAAAACATGCAACAATCAACCAAAAACAAAAGAATAAGATAGTGGTGTGTTAATACCTACAAAATATTAATTAAAACATATCAAATATTAATTTGATAGCATAATTCCACATTTGCGATGCATAATCTAATCTATAAGGATATTTTTGTTGGACTGCGTAGAAAGAGACGCGTAAGCGCCATGAAATCGGGGGCGCTTACGATGTTTTGGTCGCGAGAAAACTGTATTCTATCAGCGATCAGCGCTGCATGTTTAACTGCCGCACTCAGAGACGTCAAATAACGTTAATGAGTACTTAACGTCAAAAAATGACAATTCAAAACTAGTCGCTATTCTTGCAGGGTCTATGGTCTATATTAGAATGAAAATTTTTGTCATTAAATACTCATTTAAGTTAATTGACGTCTCTGAGTGCGGCAGTAAATACTATGGTTAGACGATAATCGACTGCTAATTGTGTTAGCGCTTATGTTGTTTGTTTAGCGCTGCAGCATATAACTGATTCCAAGCCACGCTCGCCCGCTCGCCCGCACACCCGCCACCGTAGGTAGATTCGAGTTGGGACAATATTTTTGTTTGGCATACCCCGAATACAGAAACGCTACTCAAATTTAGGGGAATGCTTAAAAAGTTAAGTGGACACTACCTGTCAGAATTTGTCTGGAAAAACGTCAATTTTGACAATAGTTAAATGTTAAGCGGGGCTCAAACTTTGAATAGCGTTTCTGTATTCGGGGGATAGCGTCTCTAGTTTACCTTAAAACTCAATGAGGAGAAGGCGCTGGCTGGAATTAGTTTGAGCGTGGAACCAGCAGTGCACTCCCTAGTGCGAGATTGTGAGACGGCCTTTGACGCCTGGACCAAACTCAAAAGGCTTTTGAGGGCACTGGTCTAACGAGAAGGTTGGGTCTCCTAAGAGAACTATTTGGTTTGAAGCTAGGTCAATTTGATGGTATGGACCAGTACCTAATTTCTAATAATTTCAAGGTTTTAAAACTTGAAATATATAAAGACAAGGCTAGTGTCAGGAGTTTTGGCGAGGAAGCTTTTTATCGTCATCATCATCATCACCAGCCTTTTTACGTCCCCGCTGCTGGGACACAGGCCTTCCCAGTGGATCGAAGAATATAGGGAGAATGGGCCATAACCCACCACGCTTGCCCAGTGCGGATTGGTGGTATTAACGACTGCAGATGCACCCGGGACCAACCGCTTAACGTGATTTCCGAAGCACGGAGAAACTAGAGATAATACATTTTTGGTCACCCATCCAATGGCCGGCCTTAGCGAACATTGCTAAGTTTCCGCAATCGCGGGCCGAGCGCGTTGAGCCACTGCGCTATCTAATTCCGTTTGTGCGGAAGTCTGTCAGATTTAAATATGGAGCGTGTGCTTGGCGCGCATAAATCAAACCCAGGCTGCCGACTTTTATATTACTTCACGTAGGTGCCACTTATTGAAGAGCTGTGTGACCTTCATCCGTGTTAACGTAGCATTCTTTACTTACGCCTCCGACTGATAAATCTTCGTATAATCTAATCCCAAGATGCAGTCCTTGTATTCGGGATGAAAAATCTACATACATACATACATTCATTAATCACGCAATATAATATTAGCACAATTCACTTCACCAATCATGTCAGGTCCCATAGTAGGTGGCGAGCCTATTGCCATTTATCGGGCATAAAAGTCGCAGTACTTTTATAGTTGGCATAAGAGGAACGGTGCTACCCATTCCTCAACACTATTTTATCCTTAGTCACTTTGTACGACACCCACGAGAGAGATTTGGGGTGGTGACAATTGTATTCTAGTCTGCCGTCACCACGCGGCCATGAAAAATCTGTTTTGACATTTACAGTCGTTTTGATTGAAAAAAGATCACATCATTGTACCTTCGAATTGTATAAACTAAATGGTATAGTTGGAAAAGTCGTGTTTATTTACGTCTCTTTGTTTATGGATGGGACTAATGTTTTGCCAGATATTTTAGATTCCACGGATTAGGAGCTAACCTACAAATTATTCACAGTACTGCTTAGTTGTGTACCAGGAGCGCCGCTGCCCATGTCTCGTTTTTTATGAGCTTGACTGAGAAACTGAACCAGAAAATTTCTTCTCTTAGAGCCTGTTCAGACGTACGCACGAGTGAGACATGTTTCGTTAAGCATTGCTCACTATTAAGCGCCATTAATAAAATAGTGCAGCACAGTAGCGGCATTGTACACGAATACGCAGAAGAGCGCGCGTCCATCTGAACTCAGCCTTATTCGCGGATGATTTTCCATCGCAGATAATGTATCCCGACCTCTGGCATTGCGAGTCCCTCCGAGAGACCGCTCGCTTCGGACACAATGAATTATCCAAAGCCCGGTCCCGCTAAGTCGAAGCCCTATATAAAATAGCAGACCCCAGAGTAACACGGCATCGCCTTAGTTTCGCGGAATGCTCGGTGCTGTTGAGCTAACAAAGAGAAATATGTAAAATTCTCTGATTTATCTTTGTAAATTTATTTTTATAACATAATTATGTGATGTCAAAATAATACAACGGAGATGGATTTGACAGCGTTATTATTTACAAGAGCTTTTATGTACTCAAACTAGTTTTCTACTGCCAAACGTTTCCACATCGATTCTTGAATAAAGGTAGAAAATTCACGAACATACTTACATACATAAATCACACCTATATCCCCGGAGGGGTAGGCAGAGGTGAATTAACACCCACATTTCACCAATTATCAAGTCGCACCACATTGCTAGGTGGTATAAGAGCAACGCTGCTGCCCGTTCCTCATCACTGTTTAACCCTTAGTCGCCTTGTACGAACTACATTTACATTAATATATTTAAATAACGATTACATTGAAATTCACGAACGACATTTAGAAAATCTGTTACGTCGAAGCTGAGCGCCCGAAACAACATTGAAACGAATCCAGATCGTCGGAGGAGGCTGTAGCCCCCGTAGCACGGGACATGGACACATCTCCTCCGGGGAAACTCCCACTAAATCCCGAGACAAGACACTGCCAAGTGGTGGAGAGAGACTTGTCCACGTCCCTGTGCTGGCCCGCATCTTTCGACCTCAACCCGCGAGGACCGAAGCGGAGGCGACAAGGGCACGCGTGCTGCGGAACAAAGGGCCGAGCGACCCCAAAGGGGGACGCTGAGCCAAGCCAAGTTCGACAACTCAATTAACAGCACACTCCAATTCAGGTTATTGACGCGGCCTGACTTATATGAAAGCCATTCGCTGTGGAACCAATTAGTTTCGATGTCAAAGTAATGAACGATTTTAACAATATTGCGGCTAAAGTACTTTCATTTTGGTGAGCATTTGTTAATCGACTTGGACCCTCCCGCCCTCTGCATGGAGGGATGAGCCGGAAAATAATCATTATATTTGTATATTTTCTAAGACGTTCACTAAAATTTCATGCGTGTTTGTTTGGTGATATTAAGGCCCGAGTTCGCCAAAACTTAAACAGGGGATTATTATTTAACCGTCCGTTTTTGACGGACGACGTTTATCTTTTAATCGCTTGTTTTAAGTCTTGGTGAACTCGGGCCTGAGTGAATGAAAGTTAGTGCAGTGAAATGAAATGAAATAATCTAATTTATTCATAGATAAAAATTCTGCTGTAAAGTTGTAATTGAGTTGTAAATGTCCGCCTTCTTTTTTCAAAAATATATGAACATCTACTATCACAATTCTGTTTATACATTCAATGTTTTCCATAAAAACTTGAGTTCTCTAGATTTCCATGGCTTCATTGTCTATTTTTTTATTAAGGTCATTCTCACTTTTTTCCTGTTATTAAAATTTGTATTAATCCACAATATTCTTAATGGTAATATTATTATTATTATTATAAATGACCTCATTTTTTGCAACTATTACTGGTAACTATATCATCAGTAAATAAATGAATTTGATGGTGGTTAGTTACATGTGGTATGTCATATTATAAATGACAGGGGTCCCAAACCTACCTCGGAAAATATCAAAAATAACTTTAGTGATGTCGAAAATAAGCGTGTATTTTTGTTTGTTCCTAAGTCGCATATCTGTGTAACTTATTTCGCTCACATGAATCATCGAGCAATAAAGCGTTACTGTAATGAAATACGGAATAATTACTCAGTTGAACGCGCAATACCAACAGAAGGCCATTTATAAACAAGATAATTACGCATTCGTAACAAAAGCAAACATTAATGTATGTAACCGGGCTTACGAAGTTAATTAGCGGGGACCGGACCACAGCGGTCGCGGGGCTAAACAAACCGCTGAGAAAAAAGGCGTCGCCATCTTGCCGTCAGCGCTGTCTGCTGACGGACTGCCATCGGTTAGCCATCATGGCGGCGGCAGTGGTGGCAGCGACTCGACATTCGCTTGCTTTCTTCGGCCTATCGCACACTGATCGATGCCATACAAGTGATGGAGCGTAGGTAACTCAAAAAAACTGCCTACCCCTTCGGGGACATAGGCGCGATATATGTATGTAGGTGAGTACCTAGTTGTTTTTCAAAATAGTAGGTGGTGTCTCATCGCTCGTACGGCGTCGATCCCGTGTGCAGAGGCGCGGTCTCGATTCGGCGGCATTTGTCAAGGCCCCTTCACGGCTGAGACACGACGAGACGCCTCGCAGATAAATGCCGCCCGCGTTCCGGATTATTTCACCATCACATAAATCTGCCTTCCTTGATATTCCCCCATATCGGGGTTGCTATCTGTTCGTATCTCAGTTCAACATTTAAAGTTAATAGATGCGCTTGCGTTTGTGAAAGTATCTATTTTGATAACGTGGTGCATCGTCGGCAGCTTACACCAATCAGATACATCCAATCATTGATCTAGCTAGGTATATGTGTGTACAGACATATAAAGCGAATCTTATAATATTTCATACAATAGTCTAATTTCTTTATGTAAGTATATTATGACCAAGCCATGCCGAACATCCCTTACTCAATTCTTGTCATTACGTCTTCTTTCATCGCACATTTCTGTTATTACAATAAGGGCCTCTTTCACAATGGACAAGTAAGCTACTCAGACAGAACATACTTGTCCATTGTGAAACAGGCCCTAAATGTTCCTGAGTATATATGTTACCGGCAATGTGTATAATTCAGGTATTCTATATAATACCTAGGCAATGTATAGAATACCAGGGGTATCTTGGCAATGTATGTAATATTATGTACTTTATTGTCGATTACATACTTTACCTAGGTAATGTATACAACTCCTAGGGATTGTATAGACTCCCTGCTGTGCCACTGGCAATGTGTAAAATAAATAGATCCCGGCCCATATTTTGTGGGTAAATTATGAAAATAGAGGTTCAATCAAATCCCTAAGGAATGTGATGAAATCCCTGCAGACGTTACAATAACTTATTAGATTCTATATAAGCACAACTTACTAGAACTCGCCGGCCGCTGCCGCGACACGCTCGCTCGGTTCGTGCTGGTCGTTGGTTCATGTACAAACCTAACCTAACCAACTTACTAACTCATGTCGGTAAATAGTAAGATTTACAACAATTCCAGATATTTTTTGCACGCATAAACCTTCATTGCTCTCGTGTTTTACATATATTACCGGCTACACATTCGGTATTGTATAGAATACCCAGGGAAAGTATAAAATAAATAATATTTCATACATTACCTGCACGTTTTAGGTATTCTATACATTACCTAGGTATTGTATATAATACCAGGTTATACACATTGCCGGTGACATATATATACCATTCAAGTAACACCGATGGCTTTATAAAGCACCGTGACGTCACGGTCGCGTAGTCCGGTAGCGCTTACTCGAACCTTGCGTTATTAAGTAGACTCTCGAATTGAACGTAATGGCAAAACCATGCACGTTCCGTGTTGCGAGTGCGACGGAGTGGTGTGACATGGCCAGTGCCACTCTACGCTGCTCGGTGCCCCTTTGTTTTGTATCAGTGGATCGCTCATTTATTACAACTTGTAATAAATGAGCCGTGTGGTGACGGCAGAGTAGAATACAATTGTCACCTCCCCAAATCTCTCCCGTGGGTGTCGTACAAGGCGACTAAGGATAAATTAGCGATGAGGAATGGGCAGCGTCGTTCTTCTTATACAAGCTAGCAATAGCATTGTACTGCGACTTTTGTGCCCGATAAATGGCAATAGGCTCGCCACCTATTACATGGGACCTAACATAATTGGCGAAATAGGCGTGATTTATGTATGTATGTATGTAATAAATGAGCGATACAAGAGAGACGTGACTCAAAACATACCTACTTAGAAACATTGTGATTTTAAGGCCTGTTTCACAATCCACAGGTAAGTTCTGAATAGCATACTTAGCAGTTCAATTGACATATATTTCATATTACAACTGTCAAGTGATCTGCCAAGTAAGCTATTTTGAACTTACCAGTCGCCTGTGAAACAGGCCCTAAGTCTAAATGTATTGATGCAATTTTGAGTCATCTCTCTTTGGCATGTGGTGACGACAGAGATGACTTCAATTGTCACCACCCCTAATCTCTGCCGCAGGTATCGTATAGACAGCGATGAGCAAAATAGATGACAATAGGCTCACCCCCTATTACATGGGACCATAACATAATTCAATTAAGGAGGAGCTCGCTAGCGCAGTGGCACAGAGCACTGGGCCAGCGTGGTGGGTTATGGCCCGATCTCCCTATATTCTTCCATCCGTAGACAAGGCTCGTGCCCCAGCAGAGGGGACATTGAAGGGCTGGTGATGGTGATAACATAATTGGCGAAACTTGGGTGTTAATTCACCTCTGCCTCCCCTTCGAAGATAAAGAGGCGTGGTTTATGTCTCTCTCTCTCTTGTAATTAAGAAGCGATGTGTCTGAGACCCTATAAGACATCCCCCTAAAGTCCATTGTATCGATACTCCATTTCGCATCAAGATTCACGACACTCCAAGTGGTGTATTTCATTTCCTCAGCCGACAGACCAGGCGACCCACTTCGCCCATTCAATGTCTGTGTGCGAATTAAACTAAATATGGCGCAGGTGTATTCTATTCGGCATGCGTCAGGTCGCGGGATGCTTCTCTCGGAGCCAGTTCCGCTGTCACAGTGACAGCGAGGGCTCCGTAGTGGACTTGTGCATTTGTGTTGGAAGCCGTTTTGCTGGAAATTGCGAAGACGGCTCGAGCGCACACAATGGGAGCGGCTTCTTTTCAGACGAGGGCGTTTGGACATTTCAATGTTGGCAGTCGGCTATATAATAAACAGGAAGTTCCGCCCAGTCTCACTTGCGCCGGTACAACGTTATACGTACGTAAATCACGCCTATATCCCCGAAGGGGTGTACTAACCCATGTTTCGCCAATTAGATCAGGTCCCATGTAATAGGTGGCGAGTCTATTGCCATTTATTGGAAATAGCAGTGCATTGCTCGGTGGCATAAGAGGAACGCTGCTGCCCATTACTCATTGCTGTCTTAACCCTTAGAACGTTACTAACTACGTTGTACGTTTCAAATATCGCAGGCGGTTTTAAGCAGAGACAGGCGGATCGCTTTTGAGTTTAGTACTGAATATAATTGAGCATGTCAGAGCAAGTTTAAAAGTATTGCCGACGATTTATTGAGAAGCAACTGGTTAGCGTGGTACGGGCATGTATGTGATAAGTATGGATGTGCATGGACCTATAATAAGAGGAAGACCGAATTAGCGATGGATGGATTGTGTGAAAGATGATATGGGGAAAAGGGGAGTCCACGCCGAGCTCACCTCTGAGGAGAGGAGAAACAGAAGAAGAAGACATAAGTGTGCTGACCCTGCCTAGACTATGCTAAGGGCAGGGAGAAGAAGCTATTTTTCCGCAGACATGGCAAGCCTACGACGCTCAAGCCACGCTCTACGAAGTGGGATTCTTTACTTTTCGTTCCGTATGTTTTTTAGCTTAGAGCTCTATCTCATTCGAGGTTTTGTCCATTTCTTTTTCCAACATATAATTTAGACGAGTTCTGTCTGTTCGCCAGACACCGACGCCGCCCGTATTGCGACGCTGGCGGGGATTTATTGTCCCGTCCGTTTACGATGCGTGATTGAGTGCGACGACAGAATAGTTCAGAGATGTTTGCTAGCCAGCGCACACAAATGCCAAATCCCTTTTCACTGGTGTTGAGGTCGACAACTCTCAGTGAGTGTGCAAATGAACAAAAAACTCTTATGTAATCTAATTTATGTAATTGATTACATTAAATTAAAGTGAAAGTTGAGCGTTGAAGTGATTTACATGCAGTGATTTCTTCTATGCCGGCCTAGCAGTGAGAAAATAACGTAGAATGTGCCAGTCCCGAATCATTCCAGGCGTGTCGTAAAAGTTGAGTTTGGGGAATTTCCGGTGTATACCGGTCAGCAACCGGCCGGCTATAAAATGTAAGCTGAGAGTTGAGAATGCTGTCTTCCCGACCACTCTCTCCTTTCATCGCTCTCTCGATATGGTCCTTGTTATCACTTTTCTATACTTCTGCAGTACTAGCATCTTACACGAGTGATGTATGATATGAATGAATCAAGAAGGAATCGATGGCTTCATGACGTCTGACCGATATCATTGTGAGACGAAACATAATGCGCTGACCCCAAATAAATTGGAAACAGGGCAGGTAATTGATGATGGGGTCAGTCTAAGGGCTGAATCAGAGATAAGCATGGGGTAGATATTGAGCGCGGTTTGGTTATGAGCACAGGTTTGATGATGTCAGTGATGAGAGAGAGGGCGATGATGGGAGCGGACTCAGTGAAGTGAGGTTGGTGATGAGTGCGGAGTCGATGATGAAGGCGGAGTACGCACCTCAGCGGGCGCGGGCGGCGTGCGCCTCCTGCGAACAAACACTCATCTTGAACACTGGAACATCAGCAGTATTAAATTCAGTCATTTATTAACTTATTAAATATTATTCGTCAATACTTGATATTGCACATTCTCGTATCGAAATTTACAATACAGCTATGAATCGTCTAAGAGGTCTCAACCAGTGTGGTAATATCACAAGAAAAGAACACTTAAATCGTTTAAAGCACGACATGAACGTAAGTTGTTAGCTACAACTAACAACCGATCCTAGAGCCGTATGAGACTAGACTACAGACGAAATTCGTCACTTTATGTACGGCTGTTAATATTTCTCACAAAGCTCATTAAAGTTAAGCAAGCTCGTACTTTTAGTGCAAGCTGTAGAAGTAAGAGTAAGTAGTGTTCGAAAATATTTCCGAATTCAATTTACGAATACACAGATATTAATCCGGCAATAAATATTACTTACAACATTATAATAATAATAAATGTTAAAAATATTATAACGCAGAAACTAGACCAAATGGAATCTTTTATTTTCTTTGTTGTGATAATTATATATTCTGCTAACTGTAGCTACTTGATCCCGCAATCGTTCACTTGGTCCATGGCGAGGCGTGACATGAGATCAATCATTGAGATCAATAGAGCTCATTGAATGATCAATCAGCGCTTGTTTGGAATCATTGGCCCCTGGCATTCGGTACGTGGCGGCAACTGTGATTTGTATCAGGAAACCAAAGTGGAAGAAAGAGAGAGCGGTACAACACGAGGAAAGAAATACATTTAATGACCGATCAAAAATATACAATTGTAGATTACAACAGAAAATAGATGATAAAAAACAAAAATAAAAGACAGTAATAGATTAATGTGTAATGTCATTCGAGGCCAAAAATCCTGAGTCACGGCATAAAAATTATGGTACGGTGACGATGAATCCATCGACGCAGAAGCGCCGGTATTCTGGCTGGGCCTGATTAAATTCGATCAAACGATAACTATGGAAAACAACAACTAAATAAACACAATCAACACATACCTAAAGTATGGCCTAAATTACGATCGTAGGCCAAATGAGATAAAATTATAAAATGAAAAAAAATCAAAATAATGTTTGGCGCGCTTTCAATGGCGGCAGTCACATATTTGTTTTCATCATTCAAAGATTATTTCGGAAGGGACTTTGTGCAGTGAAAGTGGTCTTATTTTAGACAACCAACCCACACACACACACACAGCGTTACACCTATTTATTTACCAACAAAACGGCGAAATAAATTATTCACATTGACGTTCCGCTCGTGTTGTGAAGAGAGCAGAAGTATTCGAGTCGGCGATGGCCGCGTCCCTGTCATAAATTCGCCGCCTTACGACCACCATTCGGATAGTTTGCTGCTCGGAGGCCATTCGACCTGAGCATCTATATAATATGATCGTCTACAAGGGGTGTATCCCATAATCACATAAAAGTCACATAAATATCACAAAAGTACGCGCAGGAGGACCGGCCACCACCGATTGTCTGGAAATATATTAAACTAATATAAAGCTGAAGAGTTTGTTTGTTTGTATGGTTAAACGCGCTAATCTCTGAAACTACTGTTTCAAATTGCAAAATTATCTTTGTGTTAGATAGTCTATTAATCGAGGAAGGCTAAAGGCTATATAATAATCGAGCGAAGCCGCGGGCGTCCACTAGTCTAATACATAAAAATCTCGTGTCACATTGTTTGTTTAAAAACTCGTCCGAAACGGCGGGACCGATTTTTATGTTTTTTTGTGTATATTTGGTAGGTCTCAGAATAGGTCGTAAGTAATTTTTTATATACCCGTAGGTGATAAGAGCAAAGCTACGTTTGCCGATTCGGCTTGTTTCTACAAGGCTTACGTCGTTGGGTGACGGCAGAGCCACTGCACTGTGCGATGGATGATATGAATCAAAAGGGAGTGGATGGCTTGATGACGTCTGACATGTGAATGGAAGAGGAAACATACTGCGCCTGCAGATAGACTGGGAACAGGGCAGGGAGAAGGTCTTTCTGTGTTTAGGTTATCAAATATAATATTGCCACGGCATGGTATATTTGCCCTTGACTTTGACATGGTGATCTGGGAAGCGTGACAGCACCACGTGGCCAGCGCCGCCCGGGTCTGCGCTGTCGTATAAATAGCGCGAAACATCTATTCTCGATGTTTTTCACATTTAAATAACGGAAAGAGCAAACGGATTCGTCGCACCGCCCGCGGTGACGCAGAGGAGGGTTCCTTGTCTCTGGAAAGCCGCCTTTAGCAGCCGCCCGTAGCACGAGATGAGGACAAAATCTTTACCCCTCGCTCTAACGTCCGCACTCAGAGACGTCAATTAACGTTAACGGCGTAAAAAATGTCTATTCAAAACTAGTCGCTATACCCGGCGCGCCGGGTCTATGGTCCAGATTGAAATCACATTTACTACCGCACTCAGAGACGTCAAATAACTTTAATGAGTACTATATGTCAAAAAATCTTAATTTAAAAACTAGACCATAGACCCGGCAAGAATAGCGACTAGTTTTGAATTGTAATTTTTTGACATTAAGTACTACATACATACATAAATCACGCCTATATCCCCGAAGGGGTAGGCAGAGGTGAACTAGCACCCACGCTTCACCAATTATGTTAGGTCCCATGTAATAGGTGGCGAGCCTATTGCCATATATCGGGCACAAAAGTCGCAGTACTTTGCTATTGCTAGGTGGTATTAGAGGAACGCTGCTGCCCATTCCTCATCGCTGATTTATCCTTAGTCGCCTTGTACGACACCCACGGGAGAGATTTGGGGTGGTGACAATTGTATTCTACTCTGCCGTCACCACACGGCTGAAGTTTAAGTTAAGTACTCATTAAAGTTAATTGACGTCTCTGAGTGCGGCTGTTACTCCCACTAAATCCCGAGAGAAAACACTGTCAATTGGTGGAGAGGGATTTTGTCCACATTCCATGTTAGGCCTACAAATTAATTATTAATATTAATATTTTATTATTACAGGAGATTGAGTTAATCCATACTTTTTCAGATTAACTAGTTAAGCATACTAGTTCAAAGCGACAATGATAATTATATCCATTATCTTGCGTAGCTGGGAGAGCTCATTACGTATAACCCTTGTTGCTCGACAGATTGTTTAGATCAGGGGTGCTCAAACTTGAACTGCTGAACGATATGAATGGTATGTAGTAAAATGGTATGGATGTATAGATATTAGTTTTACCACATTATGTGCATTTTTAGTCAAGGTAGGTCTGCTCTAAAATATCAATGAAAAACCTCTTATTTAAACTAATCTTACAGAAACAAAATCTGTGTAAATAGTTCTTAGACGGAAATTTTTCTCGAGATTGTCTCGAAAAGTACACCGGCCGACCGTTGAGCACCTCTGGCTTAGGTTATAAGATAGTTGATATTTGTACCTAGACCTAGCTTGTACCTTCCACCGTATAACATAATTATGTAATGGGATAGGTAAAAAAACTACCATTACCTCTGTTCTTTATCGCATTTAACCCTTAATTGGAAATGTCGAGTTTTGATCACGGTTCGATTTTAATTTTAACATTATATAAATGTTAGAAAAATTAGTACAAAGATTTTGGTGGTTAGAAAAAGAATTTCGAAAAATTATGATCTTGAGGCGGGAATCGAACCCGCGTCCGCTGCTATCCTGGCAGGTGCCTGACCGCTCGGCCACCCAAGACACTTCCCAATTCCCTAATTCCTAGACAATTCCCGCCTCAAGATCATAATTTTTCAAAATTCTTTTTCTAACCACCAAAATCTTTAACTCGTCACGGGCCAACCACTTAATGAAATGACAATGTCCTTGTTTGTACTATTCGTAGTGTTAAAGCAATAAACCCTGATAGCGGTGGCCGCATTTTGCTTACCTATTGAGTGCAGACGAGGCGCGAAGCTTCGTTCGCGGCTCAACACACAAACAATGCTACCAATGCTATCCTATTTAGTGTCCATCGCGTAATTAATAAATGAATACTGGATAAAGAAAATTGTGGTTAAATAAGAGTTATAATATCAAGCAATGGGTAGCTAGAAACTACTAGGATTGAAGTTTTTGATGAATGGCAATAGACTTGTCCCCTATTTATGCCCCATATTGCAAGAACTCAATTCAGGTCCCATGAGCATGGGACCTGAATTAAGCAGGCGTAACGCGTTTGTTGTAAAACCTCTGCCTACCCCTTTAGGAAGAAAAGCGTGATTTTTGTACTGAAACACTTATAAGGCAGCAAGGGCTGGTTCCCCTTGCTTTCTGGGATGGCAGAATGCACCTGTACTCCGTAACCGGTGGCTCCGGTCAGATATAGACGACGGCCCTGACCGCCGGCTATTTGCGGCCGCAGACGACACGACGCGCCACTCGCGGGAGACAGAGATTACATCCCGCCTTCACACTCACCGATACTCGGTCATTCATTGAATACATTAATTATGTTACGCCTTTCTCCAACAGGGCAGGCATACATCACTTTTTCTTCTTGCTAACATCACATTTCTTTCGCTTCATCGAATCTCGTTAATGTCTTCATAGAGGCCCGTCGGTTTCGGGTTGCTCTTTATTATTAATCTTAATTTGTATAATTTGTAGACCTACATTATAATTAAATTGCCATGTGATGACGGCGGAGCAGATACAATTGTCACCACCCCCATCTCTCCCGCGGGGTATCGTTTAAGGCGACGAAGAGTTTGAAAAGCGATGAGTAATGGGCAGCAGCGTTCCTCTAATGCCACCGACACCTCGTCACGCACGATTAGTTAAGAAGCCGCGTAACTAGTGACGTCATCCGACGTACCACCAAGTATTTTGGTGACTGTGTGACGTAGGCGGCGGCCGTAGCACGAGTGTGCTGTATATATTAATTATAACAATCTTTCAAAAAACAGTGTTTTACAGAGTAAACAACATGGCGACCGTCATGTCAAAAAAAGAGAGCTGTCAGAAATAAGGATTTGTATTCTATTCGTTCGCATAGATTGGGCACTTGTCCCCCTGTTCTAAATACAAGAAACAGCGGATAGCGTTGATCCAATTTCCTTCATGACTCCGTGAATGCCGACGAAGTAACATCGTAACTACTGATTGGGTTACTGCGCTCGCAGGCGACAACTTTTTATCTGCAATTTTATTGGAACTTTTGTTTCGCGAAATGTAATTCGTTATTGTCTACATTTTTGCTTCAAGCAATGTCCCAGGGAGCTGCACCGCGTCTGAGGAGGGAGAAATATTTGAAACCTTGAGTGTTTGATTGCTATTACTGTAACTACCTTAGAACTCAATGGTGCTGATGGTGCTTCAGTTGAGCCAAGAAATGGTTGATAATCGATAAGTGCGACAAAATCACCATTTCCATTGAAGCAAATTACTACGAGACTCAATAGTAGATTATATACCAAAGCGATAAAACACGGAATGTCTCAGGTCTCAAGTATTTGACGCCCGAGCCGAAGGCGAGAGCGTTTTAAATGAGGCTTTCTCTTTATCGTCCCAGGTAAGGTAATCGTTTTAAGTTACCCCCTGACCAGTAAGTGGGATTTTGCGTACGCGGACCGGGCGGAATAGTCCGCTTTATGGTCGGGTGTGACATTATTTTTATCGTTTCTGATCATCATCTCCCTGCCCTTAGTCCTCTTCAACTGTCACTCGTCATCTTCTCATCCAAATCCTTCACCTTCATGTCACAGCTCACACAATGCATCCTTCTTTTCAATGGTCTTCCTCTTTTTGGTTCATGTCCATAACTTTTTTACTTACATTCATAGCACCCCGTCTCATGACATGTTCATACCAAGCTAAACGGCTCTCTTTCATCTTTTCTGTCACTGCCATTTTCTGACTCTTACGTATTCATTCCGAGGAGGAGTTCGCTAGCGCAGTGGCACAGAGCGCTTGGCCTGCGATTGCGTAAACTAAGCAATTTTCGCTAAGGCCGGTCATTGGATGGGTGACCAAAAATTTATTATCTCGAGTTCCTCCGTGCTTCGGAAGGCACGTTAAACCGGTGGTCTCGGCTGCATCTGCAGTCGTTAGTACCCACCAACCCGCACTGGGCCAGCGTGGTGGGTTATGGCCCAATCTCCCTATATTCTTCCATCCATAGGGAAGGCCCGTGCCCCAGCAGTGGGGACATTAAAGGGCTGGTGATGATGATGATGATGATGACGTATTCATTCCTTATCTTATCCATTTTTGTCACTCCTTTTGATCGTTTCTGATATCAGAATAAAGTTTGAACCGACAATGCCTTCCGCATCTCAACAAAGTTATTCAGCATCATCTAACATACTGTTGCGGATCAATTTCAATGAAAGCAAAAGAAGTTCCCCGTTAAATAAATAAAAAACAGGAATAAAATTGCCACGACCCCATTCTTAACCCGCAGGTGTCATACTAGGCAACTAATCGGCTGCAGCGTTCCTCTTATACCACCTAGTAATATACTGCGATTTACATGCCCGATAGACGGCAATAGGCTCGCTATTACATGGGACCTAACATAATTGGCGAAACGTGGGTGTCAATTCACGTCTGCCTACCCCTTCGGGGATAAAGGCACAATTTAAGTAGTACATATGTATTTATGTACATCTATTATTACCAGACTGGACGCAGCTACCAGGGCAGCAGCGCCCGTAGGAATATTTATGGCATCCCTTGGGAGAGCGGTCCCCCGGCCCGCGGCGGACGCCATATCTCACGGAAATGGATTTTTACGTCCCATTCTTCTCGAAGGAATCCCAGTGCGGATTTGTGATAGCACGCCCTCCCTCGGATGACCAACGTACGCACACCACCATATGTTATGAGGAAAGGGAGCACCTTCCACTGCTTTCTTGGTCTGAACCAGGTTTGTTCTCAATACTAGATACTAATATTGAAGCATATTTTTGACTATTAACACACTTTAAAGTGTCCCCAAAAGTCTCCTTTTTATGCGTTAAAATGCATTAGTCAAGTTATTAGAAAAAGGCGAGACCATAGCTACTGCTATTCTGACAGCCACTATAGTTTCAATCATGAATTTGAGTAGAACGGATTTTTTGTCTTCATTGGTGAAAAATCGTCTATAGTTTACCTTTGGCTGCTGTATCGCTATCATAGGCGCTAGACGGTTCGAAATGACGTCAAACTGGATTATCGCTGTAGCTAGAGCGGTGTGGTGACGGCAGAGTAGAATACAATTGTCACCACCCCAAATCTCTTCCGTGGGTGTCGTACAAGGCGACTAAAGATAAATCAATGATGTGGAATGGGCAGCAGCGTTTCTCTTATACCACCTAACAATAGCAATGTACTGCGACTTTTGTGCCCGATAAACGGCAATAGGCTCGTCACCTATTACATGGGACCTAACATAATTGGCGAATCGTGGGTGCTAGTTTACTTCTGCCTACCCCTTCGGGGATATAGGGTGATTTATGTATGTATGTATCTAGCTAGAGCAATAACGGAATAAACTTTTTGTATCTTAATTCAATAGATTGTTTGTTATCTGCTTTTGCCTCCAATCCTGTTAAAAGGCTCCCAGATACTTTGGCTGTGTAGCGCAATGACGTAGTATCTTCATTCCGAAGCAGAGCCCTCCCAAGGTGCGCCCGGTGTGCCCGGCACGTGCGCCCGGTGTGCCCCAGACAGTGTTCCTGATTGGCGGTGATTTGGCCGCAATCACGGCGCCCGCCGACAAGTGACTGAATTAAATTAAATCACGCCGTCCGTCACCCCCCCCCCCCCTCCGCCCCCCCTCCGGGAGCCGTCGTCACAGTATAGAGCCAGTAGTTTATCTGCGGCCTGTCGGCGAGCTATTAGCCTACTCTGCGTTGATGCTAGGGTTGTAACACAGATATACCAATATAAGTGATATATCTGTGGGTGGTGACTAAAGCAGCAGCTGCGAGCGCGAATCTGCCGGACCGGAAACAAGAGCGAGTGAAAGTGCAATCCCCCATAGGCCCCCGTATTTTATGTCAATGTGTGCGTTACAGTGCGTGCCTACACGGCTCCGAGTACGAAAGCGCACCTTCTAACGGGCAGCGGCTAGTTCGTATGAAGATATATTACTGTTCATAGTGTGCCGTCGTCCGACATTAGCGGCCGGCACTGTATCTCGCCGCGGCTGTTGGCATGAGCAGTGACATAGGATAATGTCCGCTTATGCTCCCAATGAATCCGCGCCTGAACACGCCAATGGTCGCCGTCCGTCCTGCAGCCCCCCCTCCTGTAATGCCCCCGCTGTAACCACGAGTGCGCTGCATCGTGGTTACAGCTCGACTCGCCCCTTGGATCTTGCCCTTAATTACCCAACTGCCGCCCTCAGAGACGTCAAATAACGTTAATGATTACTTAACGTCAAAAAATGACAATTCAAAACTAGTCGCTTTTCTTGCCGGATGTACGGTCTAGATTTGAATGAAAATTTTTGACATTAAATACTCATTAAAGTTAATTGACGTCTCTGAGTGCGGCAGTTAATGTATTGATTCGCCCCTTTGACAGTTAGATACCTCAACTTGCCCTCGATTGTTATCGAGTTAAAAGTAATGTCAGAACTCTTTAGGGCCTGTTTCACAATCGACGGCCGACTTCCGGATAGCTTACTTCGCAGATCATTTGACAGTTGTAATATGACATATTATTATGTTATATAGTCGAAATGCCAAGTAAGCTAACCAGAACTTACCCGTCGATCGTGAAACAGACCCTAAGTTTAGGAATATTTAAATAAATAATAACAGATTTTTTTTTATTCCGACGACGGACAGACCCTTAAGAGATTTCCATCCGAAACAAACAAGATCTGTAACGCAAATAGCGAAAGCGAAATTGTTGTTGGCATTGCGGAGCGCGGAGGTGGACGCCTCTCGTGAACGAGTTGTCTACCTTTTGGGGTTCCATACCCAAAGGGTAACGCGGGACCCTATTACTACTAAGGCTCCGCTGTCCATCCGTCTGCCACCAGGCTGTATCTCATGAACCGTGACAATTGAAAATTTTACAGATGATGTATTTCTGTTGCCGCTATTACAACAAATACTAATAAACAGAATAAAATGTGTAAATTTTTGAGGGGCTTCCCATAAAACAAACTTGATTTTTTTGCCTTTTTTATAGATAATGGTACGGAACCCTTCATGTGCGAGTCCGACTCGCACTTGTGCACAAACTCGCCAGTTTTTTCCATAATATTTATGTTATCTGAAGCTCCCTGTCATAGCAAATAGGTGGTCAGCTAAACAAACACTCTCGCTTTACAATATCAAACTAGCGAAACAATCAGAGGAGCTTGATAGCGAGCTTGGAGTGCGATTGCGTAAGCTAAGCAAAGTTAGCTATTGCCGGTCATTGGATGGGTGACCAAAAATTTAATTACTTAATTGGCGAAAACTTAATTAATTGGCGAAAAGTGGGTGTAAATTCACCTCTGCCTACTCCTTGGGGGATATAGACGTGATTTTATTATTATTATTAATGCATAACATAATTTAAGTTAAAATTGATTATATATTTAAAACATTCATTATTTTCATTCATTCATTTTATAATTTAAGTACCTAATATTAAAATTATCATCTCATTAAATAATGTATGTTTGTATGTTTATATAATCCAGAAAGCTCAGCAGATTAAGCAAGAACCTTTGACCTCCTTCCAGGATCCAATAGGATCAAGCATTCTCGTGAAGTACAATGTAAAGCTGACTGTTGATTATAATTGTATTTATTTTTAAAAATTCCTCCGTATACTGAGTGACAGACTGAGCGGTCGCTACACATAATCCTCACACGCCGTACCCCTTCAAAACTTAATTGTCCTAAACACCAGATGCTGTTTTTAGTATGCCCAGAATTTACGATCCGCAAAATTTTAATTAAGAGAGCATTAGTGGGCCATTTTGTACTCAGCCACGGACCATTCGCGAAAACATTCCCGATAACTACATCAGCAGTTTCGTACAAACACCACCGGCGGTAATGTTTCGAGCTAGAATATGAAATTCAGCTTTGGAACGCGAAATGTTTTAACGGGGTTCCGCGGGATCAGCACCGCAAAGTGGAAACACAAATAGTTGTGTACTTAGCAGCGGGAGTAAGCATCGCGATTTGCGGTGGGCTGAGGAGGGGGGAGGTTGGACCAAGGCTGGCAATGCACTGGGACCTCTAAAAGCTTCGAAGCGAAAGCGATCCACATGAGCGCCTCATTAGCCGGCGTCGCCTCCGCGCGAATTGACAATCTCGCGCCAGTAAGGAGAGCTTCAGCTGGAGGCCTAACAGGATATTGAGGCATCAATCACTCCGCTGGCGTCGATAAACAATTATTTTGCGCAGATCAATTTCACTTCAAAATTGTGACACGAGCGAAGCGGGCTCGGCCTCTGCCGTTGCCTAATATTTCCCATTAAGAGGCTGGAAGGCATGATTGCCGCTTCTTCGGCTGTCAGCCGCATGCTAAGTATACTTCAGGATATTGATACTAGCCTCAGCTTCCAATCCAACAGCCAATCCGGGGAGTGGAAATAATCCATTTGGAGGTGATCACATGATGACAGGACCATTGTAGCTAAGCTATCTAGAACTTTTCACTCAAACAAAGGTACACCTTTCTGTTTTCGCCAAATAAACTCAAAGCAGTTTCAACAAAGGGGTTTGTGCCCATTTACAAATAAATAAATGATTCGGAGTCTGATTTCATGAGAAAGCGAATATAACTTATCTTGAGTTAGATAAAGGATACGTCTTTTCTTTAAAATTAAGCGAATGGTCTTACACTTTACTGGAAAAATGTTCTAACGACGTTGAAAAAGAAATACCTTAAAGAGATATATACAGATTCTGAGAATATTTGTTTTTATCTTTATATAATTCCACTATAAAATGACTGATGAAGTTGGTGATTGGTGCCATTTTTCTCACGACGAATACGTTTGACTAGTGTATGAAATGAGTAAATGTCCAAGAGAGCATAAGTCCGGTCAAATTAGACCAAAAAATAAGAGCAAAGCTACATTCATTCCCACCAAGCTGAAAACCAGTAAGATTGTTGAATGTTTCCCATCTTTTCCCTGTATGAAAAAAAAATATTCAAGGTGAAAGGTCGAAAAAAAATGCTAAATAATAATAATAATATTGGCTATAATTAATTGTCCAACTTATTCTTTGACAAGTCTGTAAAATCCAATAAACGATTTGATCTTTTCCCGTGGCCTCACGCGATTTGAACCGTGAAATCCACTAAGTGCTGTAACATTATCTTGGTCCGGTCCAGAGCCGAGGAGGAAACAGGCCGAAAGCTATCGACGCGCCCGCCGGAGCGGAACCGACAGGATGCGTCGTGGAGGCCACTATGCCACTGCCGTGCCGCTTCAGGATATTTGCGTGTGTGGTATTACAAGCAAATATTTAGTACGATAGCTTCTTAATGTTCTCCTATATCTGCACGAGTACTACACTTTTGATAGCTTCAATCTATGGCTGCAGGCTTAAGCGACGAGCTCGACAGCGCAGTGGTATAACGCGCTCGGCCTGCGTTTGCGGAAGTAATGTTCGCTAAGGCCAGTCATTGGATCAAAAAATTACATACGTTAGGCCGTTAGACCAATCCGCACTGGGCCAACGTTGTGGGCTGCCTCAGCAGTGAGGACGTTAAAGGGCTGGTGGTAATGATTATGATGAGGTTTTATTGAAACAATTAAAATGAAAAAAAATCTCTCAACTCCTCGAACTAGTGTATTGATCTTATGTATTGTATCAGTATATGTATATGTAGTGTATTAATTTTAGTTGGCCTGTGAGTTTTAGACACGAATTCCAGGTTGGTGTCCTGGAAAAAGTCCTGGCAGTAGCAACACCGCGTATAGTCCTGGGAAGGAACGACAGAAGGGTCAATAAAAATTAGCGAGTCATCTTTTGAGCGTTTTATCTGAACAGTAAATTGGCTGGTGTGGGCCCGGCGCAAACGTGACTTTAACGAGGGAGCTGATCTCGGAATGATGCGCAATTAGCCCGACGCCGTCCCCTTAACGAAGATGGCCGATCTGTTCCGGCGTCCTTTCGGTGCGATGGACATCTCTCGTCAAAGGCCTCTTTATGATAGCGTACCATTAGAGTTCTTTGTACAGACGTCATGCTTATCAAACTTAATAGGTAATTTAAAAAAAATAATTTGGTATTCAATTGGACACGTATCTTCTCCTCCCTGCCCCGCTCTCAGTCCACCTGGGGTCGGCGCAGTATTTCCTCTTCCATTCATATCGGTCAGTCGTCATCAAGCCTTCCACTCCCTTTTGATTCATATCATCCATCACACCGGAAAATCGCCAGTGATGAATGAATATATAGAAAAAAGAACCGACTCGAAAAGAAACAAATAATTAACATAAAAAAACTCTCTCCTAAAACACTGAAAAGCGAAAAATAGACTTTTGTCCGTGGATCTAAGTGGTACTAAGGACGAGCTGTTTTTGAAGATTTATTGGTAGTGAAAGAAATAAAAATAAGATAAAATTTTATACATAAATATAAGTTCTTGAAATGAAGTTTAAAATAAAAAAAGAATAATGGACATAACTATTATTTTAAAGGAATTATACACTACTACTAAATAGGAATGAAGGATCATCGGCAATTTCATACTTTAACCTCTATTATTATAATGTGTGCTAGGTACCTACCGATCTCTTTGAAGTCGGTGCCAATGCCAAGACAAATAGGTGAAGTATTACCTGCACCCCGCAATGACACATTCACTGTTCACACTATTCCTCGAGTATGACCGAACGCACCTGAACGGAACGCGAATGACACACGATTATGAACTAGATATTAGTCTTATTGTCTTTTGTAGATAGTAAGATGATGAGTATGCACAGGGACGGCAGTCGTCTCTCGCAAAAGTGCAACACTGGCGGAGGCTGCGTAATCACCAAATGGAAGCCGGATCAAAATGGAACGAACTAGTTCACGGGGATAGCCTCCGTGAATGACGACCTTTTCACTAAAGAAGTAGGCACTCGTTAACACGTTCTGTGTAATTTGGTAATGAAGTGTGATTTCATGAGCTTCGTGTGAGAGAAAAGATATCTGAGTCAGCTGGAAATGCAGTAATCGTAGGAGAAGATCTTTGCTTTTGGCATACATAGCGGCAGTTAATCCTGGGAATTGGCGATTATGTTCCAGACGCAGTCATGTGGTGACGGCAGATCAGAATACAGTTGTCACTACCCCCATCTCTCCAGTGGGTGTCATACAAAGCGACTAAGGGTAAAGAGCGATGCGATGAGGAATGGCCAGCAGCGTTACTCTGATAGCAGCAATTTGCCCCGACAAGTTGCCCGACGTGGCAACAGGCTCGCCGTATATTACATGGGCCCTGTCCTAATTGGCGAAACATGGGTGTTGTTTCACCCTCTGCCCACCCGATGCAATTTAAGTTCCAGATGCATAAAAAAGGAGCACTAATTGTTGGCTCTCAGCACATCAGGCCTTGTCCGCCAATGAGACTGCAATTGAAATGATTTGGCAAATAATTCCACGGGTTTTCAATCCTCGAAGCTATCAAGTGGCCGGGCTAATCGCGGAGAGTGGTGTTCGGTGGCGGCGCAGTTCACTCGCGAACAATTAAATGACTCGGCCGCATCGTGTTGCGGCTTCGGCTAATTGTTTCCTGAATAAATCAGAGGACTCCATACTATCTCGGCAGGAGGGGGCGCGGTGGCAGACCACGCCGCGGTCTAAATCATCACAAGTGTGATGTACAATCGGTTGACACCACAGTTTTGTGGCCGAAAATTGTTAAATTTCTTCTGAGCTGTTTTTTAATAAGAAATAAGCTTAAAAGATTATATGTCAAATTTTTTTTGAAGCTCAATCAAAATCTCTGTTGTGCGTGCGCAACTAAAAATCACCTTTTAGCTAATCGTAACGCAGTCCAGCAAAAGTTATTCCTAAGGGTGCTGTAAATCTAATGGTGACCTCCAAACCAACAATGTTACACGTGATGGGATGTGTAGTATTAAGACCCACTTTTCGTCAGTTTACGTGTGTAGGAAATATTTCAAAGTAATTATAAACCATCGACGCAATCAAAGGCGTCGAATGGCAGTCTCTCTGTTGAATCACTATGGCCGCTATAACGTCCACTGATTTACTTAACGAAGTTACTTACACGGTGAAGTTGGAACAAGACAAGTGTCAATGAGGAACACATCGGGATGCAGCGCTCTCTAACTAAATTCAAACTACTGACAACTTCTTAATTAATATGTTCTGTGTGCAGAGGTCGCGGACGTTACATGAGATATTCAAACACGGCGAAGACTTAGGCAACTCAACATATATGGAATTATAGTGACGCTTGGATGTCGGCTATATTCACATAGTAACTAATATGATTTAAAATTTCCAACTTCAGCATTATTAAAGTCAAAAACAAAAACTTCGCCTCTCTGAGTGTCTCTGTTTCATTCCGTTCGTCTGTGTCTGTAAGCCGTGGGCATTCGAGAGTATTGAAGCAAAACATACTTTATTTTTCTGTCTTGGAACAGGGAAACTACACTTCATGGGAAGATGAAGTGTAGTTTCCCCTCATCGCTAGCAGGGGGACAGACAAACTTTTTCGTCCGTTCTGTCACCCCAATGGTACAAAGCAGGGTGCCAGATCGGTATAATTCGTTTTTTCTACGTTCCAGACAAAATTAAATCATTTTAATTGTTAAATTGGCATTGGCTTTCTACAATTTTATCCTAGGTCATGTGTGTATTTAATCTGACAATAAGAGATGGCGTCGTGCCATGTGACCCGTCTTGCGGCCCTTGAACTAATCTCAAGCGATGGAAATAGTTTCAGCGGTAGAGGCTCGGTCGGACTCACATTCCGGAAACACTGGAATCAAATGTGACACGAATTGAGGCCCGCTTCCTGTTGACGGATCTGGGCTGGTGTTTATCAGTTGTTGACCACTCGGAATGCCGAGGCTGTACCGTCCAGTACCGCCGGCGGCCGTGGATCTCGCAATTTATGGTGTTTTCGTCTTAAACCACGCGTAGATCCATAAATTGATACAGTTTCACATTCTTACGTCCTGTGTGTTTAGTCTTACTTATCATTCTTGATGTTAAGTAAGACTAACAGACCTTGAACATCGCTATAGTAGCCCTGGCTTTGACCTAAAACCGCACCAGGCGAGCGAGAGGGTTCATTTAGGGTGTTAGTCAAATTGCTGCAATTCACACTGCTAATTTTGATTAAAATCCACATAGGAGAAGGGCAGGTAAACGAATCCTGCAGGTTGAGAGGTCACTAGGGCCCTCTCTGAGCTGTATACGTCACATGATTTGAATGACACTTAGCGGGAAGTCTGCAGTGGAGGTGTAATGGCGGCGTCACGCTCAGACACATAAACGTATATCCCGTTAGGCAGATAAAATGTTATTCTTGCGGATAAACGTTACCGGAGATTTAGATCGCGGGTGCCTCGAGGCGCTTTAGGCCTAGTTCGATTTAGGCACCAATTATAATGGTAATAGTCCAAGAATTAGCATTAATGGAACTGTTGCCGGAATGGCCCTTCGAGTAATACTTGAGGTTGCAATTAACCGATATTGATGGCCCAAATCAGTCAGTTTGACAAGTGAACATTGGTCGGGCTTGAAACATGAGGCAATCGCTGAAATGCTTCGGGAAAGTTTTGTTGGTAATGGCGGAATCATAACTTTATCCTCTTTCATTTTAATGTGATTAAGACAAAGGCAAAACCTATAGAGAGTGTGGGGCTTATGTAAAGGTAACTTAATAAGTTGCTTGGACATATGACGTGAAATGCGCGACGCGTTAAAGCCTAGCCTAATTTAAGACTAATAAGAAGAGGCGCTTCTTACACTAGTTACAGAGCCATAAAACAATGCAATGGGGTCACGGGCTAAGAAGTTCCGGGTTAGAATCCAGGTTGGAGTATAGATATTTCAGTGATGAATGCCCGTGGCATTCTCTCAATATTCTTAACGCGCTGTAGTAATGAGTATATTATTATACATTTTTCGCGGACAAACTTCTCCTGGTATTCGAATGAACCGCAATGTAAAAGAGTGAACGTCCCCTTCGAGAGTAGTGCGGCAGTGGTCGGCGGCGCGACTATTTGTGTCCCTCGGGACACGCGCCAACCGCCTAGGATATGCCACGGCAACATAATATGTTGATATTTAATTGCTGGCGATTGTGTATTCGTGCCCGTGATTGTTTCAGGCTTTATAAAGCTGTACTTATAATCAAAAATATATACTGACAACTTTTAGATCATTATATTGATTTCTATTTGATCATTCATTACATGTTAGAAAAATTATTACATAGAAAGTTATATCGAAAAATTATAGTCTTGATGCGGGAATAACTATAATTTTTCGAACTTTTTCTAACCACAATTTTCTTGGTATAACTTTTACATTATTGAATCAGCTACACTCAAATCCATTAGTGCCTACTTCATTCTAGTCCATTTAAGATTTTTGCTTAGACAAGTTTTAGGCTTGGGTTTTTAGCTAAATACTTCAACTTAGTTGAGATGTTCACTAATTCGAAGGCGAAACACGAAAACAAACACGTCCACAGAAGCCCACTTGGCCGCCATCAATATGAAAGGGCAATTATTTCAGCTGCCGATAACATCACATCCTGACCCGCCGACGCCGCTGTGGGCCAACGCGGAATAAAAACATTCCAGCTGATAACTGTATTGGGTTAATTGATTGATGAGATTAGTGTCGATTGGACTGATACGACACGAGACTGCGACATAATCTTAACACTGTTCAGCTATTTGCAATATTTTCGTGTCGTGTGCTCGTCGCTCGGCGTTTTGGACGACATCCAAAGCATCTTTTTTCTAAAGGCACCTGCAACTGTCGCGCTGGCCAGGTCCCTTCATTTTTATGTTTAACAACACTACTGTAGGATGCTGAATTTTAGTTTGGTTAACTCAAAAAATAAACGAAATTCTTATTTGTTGTAACGTTATCGATAATGTGGTGTGTAGGTACCAGAAACTATTGATGGGGCTTATGTCAGAAGACATTTATTTATTTTTACGCTAAAAGCAATACCAAATTTGAAATAAAACAACTTATTTTTGACAAATTGATAGCAATCGTTGGAATAACATATTTAATAGAATATACACGCAGGTTAAATCCACTGTTTTATTTCAAATGCATGATTATTCAAATATAAAAGAAAACATCACGAAATCGTCATTTTCTATAAGTTATCGAACATAATATCATGCCACACGACATAAGGCCAGTAGGGCGATTTAAATGCAAGTGATTATAGCATTGGTATACGCAGCAGCGGAAAGACAAGACCTACCTCATGACGATTTCTCAATAGTCAGTGACTACGTTAGTTAGGGTAAGCGAACCATAATAAGTGGACCACCCGGGTTGGTGCCAGGTCCATTTATTGATCAGGACTCTTTAAATTTACTACCATTCACCCGGGTCTGATGATATCTTATTAAACACCCGTCTTCCATTAAATCTGATCTGCGAAGCGAAATTTCTGGGGACTAAGCTTTGAATACCTAATTGGATTGCTAACGTGTGAACGTGGGTTAAATATGCGCGTCGCTCTGCAGACGGAAGGGCCGCCATTACTCATGATGGATCGCAGCGGCGGGCGCCATCTTGGCCTCAACAGCCACAGGTATTCGACATCCACATTCATCAACACAGAGGAACGACGTGTGAAATGTCAATGGGACATTATTGTGTGGTACTAGCTGAACTGGCTTACGTTGTTTGGCTGTTATCACCTATTCTCAGACCTTCCAAGGTCAAGCCGTTTCGGAGGATTTCGTTAACAAACACTGTGTCACGAGATTTTTATATAGTATAAGATTAGAATAGTGGTGCTAATTCGTCGCGATGTCCACTTTAATGGACGCTGACAAGTTCAAAATCCCACGAGAAAGAGTTACGGGCGCCATTAGACACGTACGTACACATCACATACTCGCGTGGGCTGCTTGATTCGTCGCGAATTTATTCAGGGGAAGATCCGTGCCTCTGCTGCTTAGAGAGATTTATGCGTCGGAAACACATCGCCCAAGCCGATTTGTTCCACTCGGCACCGTTCGCCGCCGTCGGCGAATGTTGATGCGCCATTTTATTGTCGTCGCTTACCTCTGGAGACGAGCTGACGCGCAGAGGTGGCGGATATCAATCAGTGGCACGGGGCGTGGACAAAATCTCTCTCCACCGCTTGACAGTGTTTAGCCTCGTAATTTAATGGCATCTTGTCCACTTCCCGTGCTACGGGGGCAGGGGGAGGCATTGACATCGCGGGAGAGTGATGGCCGCGCGCGGATAAGGACGCGCCGAGATTCGTCTCGCACTTTTGCACTTCACTTGGTTTTGTGTTGACGCACTCGCTGAAGCCATGACTATACATACATACATAAATCATGCTTATATCCCCGAAATATCGCCAAATAGGACAGGGCCCATGTAATAGGTGGCGAACCTATTGCCATTGATCGGGCACGCGAATCGGAATATATTGCTAGCTGGTATAAGAGTAACCCAGCTGCTCAATACTCATCGCTGCCTTTACACTTAGTCGCCGTGTACGACATCCCAGGGAGAGGTGACAATTGTATTCTGGAAGCTATGATTCTAACACTAAAATGTGATTTTAAGTAGGACTATACCAATACCTACAAGAAAGGGATTGAGAGAAAATTACTCAAATATCATTCAAAATTATATTAGTACTTCTTTTGAATCAGAATGCGCTCCATTTTGCTGAACATAAGTCAGACATGTTGAAGCTAGTATTTATCCTAAGTGTGCGCAATTCAGAAGTGTAGTTCAGAATTTGCTGAAACACATTCTGGCGTATTGATATTGCAGTTCAGCGCAGTCTTGCTTGCCTCGCTTCAATATTCAAACAACGCTGTACTTTTCGCTGAAGAAAGCCAATCCTCGCTTGCTTCGTGTTTCGTTGATTGTTTGTGCGAGGCTGATGCCGTACCACTGCTACGAGGCCGATACAGTAGCACTGCTACGAGGCCGACGCCGTAGCACTGCTACGAGACGTGAACTAATGTTGCTTTGATAATGCTCCCACGACAAATTGATACACACGTGCGTCATTCTACAGCGAATGTCAGCGCTGTTGATGGTTTCCAACCATCTTCTTCATTGTAAATCTACAGATTAATATCAGAATCTAACAAATTGGGCACTTACTATTCACACTTCTGAAATTCAATGATAAATCCAAAAAATATCTGGAGTAATTTTACGTTATCTGCCAAAGTTTTCTATGACCTGTATGACTTATTACACTTTCTTCACGTGATTCTGAACCCTGACATATCGAGAAAAGAATGCTAAGTAGATTATTCTTAATGCTTATAATTCAATAACGAATCTTGGGTATACAAAGAATTGTCGAATGGCGTAAAGGTGAGAATACGATTAAGGAAATGTTTAATTCAAATGACGCAGCGATATGTTTTGTGCAATATGGTGGTCAGACACGCAACGCACACGCGCCGGCTGCTGGGCCATTCCGCAGATGGCGCATTGTTGCCGGCAACTGCGAACTAATCGTCATCGCCACGCGATTCGGCTAAGCTATGGACTAAACGTCGATTCCAAATAGAGTATCTCTGTGGGCCTAGGTTGTATATTCATATTTACTTTCCCTATTTATACTGACTACAACTAATTAGCTTCCGTTGTCTTTCATGCTGGACTGGGAGCGACAAAAAAAGTAGAATGCGCCAGCCCCGACTCACCCCAGGGTATTGTAAAAGTCGACTAAGGGACATTTCCCAGGGTCGACGATTAAGCACCTAACAGTTAAAAAAAAGTAGTTGTATGACATCATTCAACCACTTATTTTTATAAAAAATACGCACATAAACAGAACTATAAACCAAAAAGTAGTGAGTAGGTTTTTATGACTCAGACATCCCGATGCCTTGACAAAACTGCTATAACCACTTGTGACATGTCGCACGAAGACGTAAGCTAGTGAGCAAGCGGGAGTCTCCCGGGACTTGCTTTAAAGTTGGGGATCCTAGACCTGTTGCAGCGGGACAACCCGAGGCGTACCCATATGGAGCACCTTCTAATGTGGACTACATTGAAATTAGTACTAGTCAAAGTTATCAATGGTTGTGTAGTTAGCATAAAAAAGACAAGCTGAACTACAAGAAGTAAATATGTCGGACATAAACGTACACCTGAGTCGCAAGTCCTAATGAGTCACGGAATCGACAAACGCTTGAAGAATCCAAAGACTTCTAACGATGAACCCAATATTATAAGATGAGGCAACTGATTTAAGCTCACTCATCACAAGATGCAGATCCCTGTTGATAAAAGCCATTGAATATCATTCACAAATTAAGGTTCTATTACTCCTATTATCCAAATAAAGTCACCTTATCAGCTCAAATTACCTCTTATTTTAAGAAACCCCAACAATGGCGGCAGTTGCTCAACAAAACACAAGATTACTGTCTATTAGGCCCATTGTAGTCCGACACGACACCGGAGGGCGCTCGCTCGCGGCAGCGATGGCGATGCCTCGGTGTTGCCTTTCAAAAGTTCTCATTGTATTTCGACAATGAATGTCAAAACATTCCCAATTTAGCAGAAGTTGTACGCCTACTTCGGACTTGGGCGGAGATGATTTACGAATTATACCTATCGGGCGCTCACCGCGCGGCACACCTTGGGCCGAAGGCACCGTCACTTGGTTCGGGTGATTTGTTACAAAGGTACATTACCATTACCACCAATCTAAGTTCTTATATAAATGTGGGCCCGACAGTCGGGCACAGTAGATCGGTGGGAATTAATTTTCGGAAAAAAGTCATTTCCAAAAATCATAAGTATAACAAATAAAATCTGTACATGAACCAGCTTAGTGTCCACCAATAAATAATCCATATATGTATAAGCGACAAAAACAGAACAAATGTGAGTTAGTTAAGTTAAAATAATGATAATAATCTAGGGTGATATGGTTCTGCCCGGTGACATATCCTAACGGATGACCCCGGATGGCTGCCATAGTGTGCTTTGGCTGGATGCCCGGAGAGGATGTTTAGTGGTGTAGTGGGGGATCTACTCACATACCTCTGTAGTTGCACCGTACTGCAGGGATGATGCGTAAAGATTGCAGTTTACCTCTCCGCAAAAAAAAAGAACTGTGATATGGATCTGATATAAATGTGGGCCTGTCAGCAGGCCGGTGGTAGTTACTTTCACATAAATGAACCTGGCGGGTTCTTGCATTAAGCCGTTGGTCCATTGGATAATGGTGATCACAAACTCATCGCATTCCAGGCAATTCCCGGGGGGATAACGCTGAGCATCAAAAAACCCCACAGCCTCCACCTCCACTCGCATCGCGGTTACTAACCGCGAATCTCCGCATAAATTACCGTCGTAGCGGATAGATATCTTGACTTCATAATTTTATTGGAAGCGGCGTTTCCGTTGCGTTGGCAGAATACAAATTAATCTCGGGCCCCTCTAATTGTAATTTACTCGTTCGTATTGCGGCGTAATTTATTGCGATAATTGTATCGCGACACGGCGCCGTGGATTGTGTCGTGCGGCGCACGCGCGGCAAGTTTGCGGTCGACAGCTGGACGCAGCGATAACGTGGGAGCGTTTGAAGTTAATTATATTCGCCAATATGTAATGAGGGGAAGTTCTGAGGTGCACTGACTGTTTTGGTGAACTGTTTGCGGTTACATTGTAATGCCGTCCCGACTAAAGAATTCCTTTTTATGTTTTTCTTTTCGTTTCCAGTGTTTAACGTTATTTCTTTGACGATTCATGAGTGTATGTAATCATACCTTATATGAATAAACCATATTTTCATTTTCATTTCATAGATTGATAAATCTAGTTTTGGTATCGTCAATGAGGAGTCAAATACAGTAGAGGTAGGTAGGTATATCAATACAAAAAAAAAGAATATTACTTAAACAAAAGAGACCGAATAATATAATAATACGAAGAGGGATGACAACATTCCAAATCCATACAGCTCAAGGTTTTGGCTCAGGTGTTACAGCCGCCTGGCTGCCTGACACCAATCCTCTTTGAGTATGGCTTATGGTTTGCTCTCCACCATTCGGGTCCCTATGTGCCTATTGGTGTATACCGGGCAATCCCCCTTAATCGACTTTTATGACACTCCTGCGATGAATCGGGACTAACGCTGATTCTACGTTTTCTTTTTGCTTCAGCAGGGCAAACACCTTAGAGAACTCAGAAAGAATAGATACGTTTCAAAAGATACAAATAGCCTAGAGTCAGTTCCTGAAAGGGTTCTGATAGGGCACAAACAGACAAAGGCTGGTCGGTCTCTACGAAGAAAGAAAAAGATAAGAACGACATATTGGGGTGCCCTAATGGACACGCTTAAGAAAAAGTATAGAAGCCTCGGGACTATAGTCTGGTTATCTAGACCGAACATTTTCTTGTATAAAATAAATAGCGAAGTGTCTAAGAGATTACCTAATTTTCTATGAGATTATTAAAAAATAAACAAATATTACGATCAAACAGACGGACGTTATGTGCTTAAATGTACGAATATATTATGTAGTGAAGCGGATTCTTTATACACGTTGCTGAAGGACTTCAGCTTATTAAGGAATACTATAATCTAGCTGCTTTAGTGGGTTTGTATCAAACTTGGCTAGGCAGAGATGACCGTGGATACTAATACTCATTTAAACCACTATGATGTATATCCATATAACCATGTATTTCTGAATAATATCGTCGTCTATGGTTATTTCCATATGATTTAGATATTATTTCTATAAACTTATATTATACCTGTATTTATTTGCAAACAATTCGCAGCGCTCGTGGTGTCGTCAATTAACTCCGAGCTAAGTGCCGCGACAGCGCGGTGATGGGTTAAGATTAATTACAGAGGACGGCCCGCAGGTGGTCTGATCCCTGTTGGAATACGTTTATTTCGAGAGCTTCTCGTGACATCATGAAGATAACTCATTTCTTGACGAGAGTGGTAAGCAGTGATTATAAACATTTAGGGCCTGTTTCACAATCGATAAGTAAGTTCGATGTAGCTTACTTGGCAGATCATTTGACAATTGTAGTATGAAATATCATTTGATCAATTGAACTGCCAAGTAAGCTACCTCGAACTTACTTGTCGATTGTGAAACAGGCCCTTAGTCTAATTTCTTCCTCCTGCCCTGTTTTCAGTTTACCTGGCGTCGGCGCAGTATGTTTCCTCTTTCAATTCATATCATCCATCACACCGAAAAAGCATGAATGTAATTGAATGAATGTAATAGGCAAGAGACGGAAAGGGCCATGTCGAGAGACCGATGGACGAAGAGGGTGATTGGAATGACATTTTAATCAGTACTGCTCAGGCTTAGGTTTTACAAACTCTTTGAGTATGCTGTTGTTAGTGGTTTGCCCTCCACCATTCGGGTGCCTAAGGTGCTTATTGGTCTACACCGGGCAATCCCCCTTAGTCTCCTTTTACAACGTCCCTGGGGTGAGTTAAGGCTGGCACATTCAATTTTAGTTTTTCGCTCCCACGCCAGCATGCAAGACTTTAAAGAAAATTGTAACCATTAGCCTATTTGTTAAATACACAAATAATACGGCACACGCCTGCGCTATGGATGGAGGAATATAGGGATAGAACTGTCGCACTCACCGATGCGTCAACGAGCTCCAAATGACTGCCGCTATTGTGATAGTAATCAATATAACAAATTAGCAATTAAGCTGAAACCAGCACTAATTACTCGTTCGCTTTGATTTGCGATCGGGTCTGTCAATACACGGTCCTGATTTTGATATTAGCTGTCGTCGGCATATCCCAGTGCCTCCTGAGTCACGGCTTACCGTGATAGGGAAAAGATCGGTAAAAATGGATCCAGTACAAGGGTTGATTGATTGGAGATTGATTCGTCCGCAGAACACTAAGCGAGATTGTACATAATAGCTATGTACCTGTTATGTTTCATATAAGTATTGCCTCGTGGCCATCAATCACAATCCGAACAACTGAAGTTGGCTCGTGGAATTAATTCAAGTATTGTATAAGTATAGCAAAAATCGGGAAACCTTGAGCCTTCAGCCTGGACTAATGTACATAAACTCCTTTTACAATGTTGGCTGCTTAAAAAAAGAATGTGTATTTTCGGTTTGTCATTTTGTGTTTCGTTAACACAATTATTTCTCACGAGGACTTTCCTTGCAGATAAACACGTGTGCGGGCCACAGCGACACGTCCCGGACGCGGAAAGTGAGCGGACACGGACGCACGTTTGTCCGCAATAAGCAAACATCAAAATTACGCCACAAACGACGACATCTAATTCGTTTCCTTCCGACAACGTCAATTTCACGCCGTGCTGATTCCGCAAAAGGAGTTACGCTATCTCTGGCTTGCACTCCTGAAGTAGAATTTTAATTTAGTGCTTAGAGAGGAGAGTTGCAGACGGGTGGGAATATATCGAATTTTAACCTAAGACTTTATTGTATGAATTGATTATTTCAAAGGAAGTATTCAAATTTGTTTTATTTAACATATTATTTATTGTCTTTTAAGTTAACTTCTAAGGGCCGATTTCACCGTCTCTCATAGAAACTGAGTTTAATAAAACTTGGTTTTGATTAATGCAAACTATGTAGCGGAACTCAGTTTAGAGCATAAACCGAGTTTAACTTCAACTGATCGCGTTTAATTCTGCGGTGAAATCGGCCCTTAGTCAAGTTGCAACAAATTAAAACTTCTGTGATACGAACTGCTAGGCGCCTTAATTTAAATGTTTTAAGTTGTTTTATGTCAAATGTCATCATCTATCCCAAAGTAAGTAGCCTAAGCACCTGTGTTATGGATACTAGATGACGGACATATTTTTAATATAATTATGTATATAAATGTTGAAAATATACTACATAAATATATACACAACCATGACTGGGCAACAAACATTTGTCGTCATCACAAAGTTTGCCCCTACCAGGATTCCAACCCGGGACCTCTTAGCCAATACCCAGCGATCTGAGCATTCGACCAAGGCGGCCGTCAAATATAAAATAAAATGTATAAATAAAATGTGTATTTCTTGTACAAATATAACAGAACATTATACAAAATGTCCTTAAGCGCTCTGCATCAAAATATATTCAATATTGGCCAATATTGCCTACACTGCTACTCTGTCAAATGTACGATCAGCGGCACTTCCCACTACACATAACTGTGAAATTTATTCAATCGATTGTCATCCTTAACATGTTGATTGTAAAGCACAAAGTAGATTGAGAAAATTTGACATTTTGTGGTAGCCTGATGTGCTGTTGACAGTCCTTAGTAGATTGGATATCTCCACTCTGAACCTCATGCAGTTTGTCCCTCTGCAGTACTATGTTGTTTTTTCATGATATATTAACTTTTAACCTTAATATTCTAAAAGCTTTGTAATTAAGTATAAGTGGGTACTACTATTCGCAGATCCTGTGACGAGCAGAAGCCTTAACAAAAGGCCATTTTTAATTTTCCGAGACGAAGATGAGTGACGCAAACGTTCACGTCCCAGGGGTCGTTGCACTCACAAGTTTCTATTACATTTAAGACTACTAGTTTACGTAAGTAACGTGCGTCATACAATTTAGTTTAATTAAAAATAATTATTAGTTTATTCTTTAACATCTATCACTTTGAAAATTAATGTAGACGAAATGACTCGTACGCTTCAGCAGTTTTCAAACAATTGACGAACAATGTATTGAATTTGAATTAATACGGAAAATTTCGTCTCTATATTTTCTCATAGCGACTACCTACCTCTCTGACTATCGCTATACGAAACGCAGTTTCCCACGGTTCAGCTATGTGGCCAGTCCATTCGAACGAATACAATACAAACGTATGAAACTGACGTATTACAGAGAAAACAACTGGCGACCGTCGTGTCAAATGTAAGAGAAGCTCAAAGATTTAGGTGGTTAGAAAAATATTTTTTCGAAATTCCTTTTCTAACCACAAACATTTTCTAACATTTATATAATGTTCAAATTGAAATCGTATAGTTTATAAAGCAAACCCAAGCTTAACCGAACGCACGGTATTTGTAAAAATATCTGCTTTGGAATGTTTGAAATTTATTTCTACGTTGCGAGGGTACCCGTTGGCTTACAACGTGAAGTGTAAAGGTTAGAAGAATTTCGGCAAGTTAATTAGTGTCTTGGGTGGCCGAGCGGTCAGGCACCTGCCCGGGATAGCAGCGGGCGCGGGTTCGATTCCCGCCTCAAGATCATAATTTTTCGAAATTCTTTTACTAACCACCAAAATCTTTGACATTTGTATTCTATTAATTTGTACCCCGCACCCGCACGGTCGTGAATCCATGGAATGCAAAGCGTTTTCGTCTCATCTTCGTAATTTGTACGCTAATCGTTCGAATAGACTGGTAAGTGGCTGCGCCAGCGCATGCCACTGGAGATTTGGGTGGGGTCAGTTCATATACCTATCGAGCTACAACTGATTGATGGTCAGTGTCGACGCGACCACTTTAACAATTTAGATTGTCAACGCGCCCGTTCTCATTATTGCGCGCAACGTATATATTTATAGGATGTTCTTTCAATACCTACCGTTTGGTGCATAGCGTAGCCTATGCCTAGCCATAGCCTATTTGTTCCCGTTAAAACCTAGCAATAATATACTGTGGACTACGTGCCCGACCTGGCCTAATTGGCGAAAAGGGGGTGTTAATTCATCTGTGCCCACCCCTTCGGGAAGTTAAGCGTGATTTATGTATGTATGTAGGTAGGTACTGTAGTAATCGACGGTCGGTTATCGCGCCCGCTGTGACATTGGCAATCAAAAGTTGAACCGCGGTTACGCAACGGTTATCTGTCCCGCACCGGGACAGCGTCTGTGTCCCGCAAATAACCGCGTCCCAATAGAGCGAGCGGCGCACGGCCGAGAGCATCTTCAGGCCCCGTTCAGATGAACGCGCGTTTGAGGCGCGTTTCGTCCACATTGCTCGCTACTCAACAGCATTAGTAGCTTATACTGCTTAACAGCGAGCAATGTATAACAAAACGCTTCTCAAACGCGCGTCCATCTGAACGGGGTCTTACGCAACTCCCGCGCATTTATAGAAACACTCTCACCGTAAGGTCGCCACGTCCACTTGTGAATGTGGAACAGCATGTCTCTGTGTCTAATGGGAACATTATTGTTCGCATTATGATACGAGGTTGGATAATATACACAACGTGCTATTCATAATAGATATTCAATTAGACTCTGAATGGCGCAACTAATAAGGCGCACCAGTTGAGTCCCTTCATATGGACAGGCCGCAGACGGTACTGTTTGGTACGGTACCGTCTAGGGTGACCCAATAGTACCGACCTGTTGATGATGATAATATTTAAGCGGTGCGTTTCACATCAAAACATTTAGGTAAGACACCAGCGCTACCTTCATCGCAATGCCACTATTGTCAATTTTGTTAATATCAATCTTGTGTTGTGATTAGTTAGAATATTATATCAATAATAGAAAAAATACGGCACAGAAAAACTTATCTTATGTGACTTGTGTCAGTCACACATTTTCAAATTATTAATGGTTAAATAAGTATTATTATTTCTACTAATTAGGCCGTTTGAAGAAGAGCTCTGTTCGTTCCTGGTGGCATGCACTTTTACTACGGATCGCGCTCGGAGCGTCGTCTGTCCGCGAGGGGCGCCGCGGGGAGGGGAGGCGGGGGAGGACAATTAATCTATTCGTGATTTCACGATTTATAAGCGTAAATAAATTTCCCTCGGAGCGCTTGTCGCTGCGAAGTGTTTTATTTGTCCCAGTGTAATTACTTAAACTGCTCTGTGTAGGGGTCCGCTTCGTTGGAGTGGACGCGACCAGGAAATACTTTTGTCAACTACCTACAAATGGCTACTTAATTTGACTCTGATCGTGACGTTGGGAAATCCAATTTCGCATTCTAATGTTATTTGAATTGCCATCGGTGATGGCGGCAGTTGCTTCGATTTGAAATTCAATGAAGTTTGGAGATATAATAATTCTACTATAAGGGCTACCGCGCACAGTGCTCACTTATTACAAAATACTAGCTCACCCTGCTAACGTTGGTATGCCCTTATTACCTAGGGGTATAAAAAATAGCCTACGACCTATTGTCGGACCAATCAAATAGACAGAAAAAAAATCATAAAATTCGGTCAAGCCGTTTCGGAGAAGACCTAACAAACACTGTAACACCAGAATTTTATATATAAGAAGATATAAAAGTCTTATCGCTGGCCAGCGATCTCTTCCAGACCAATGGAAAGATGGGCCACGGACATCAATTTAAGCAGACGCGCTTTAGTTGAGTGGAGTATTCATCTTTCTTCTTCACATCTCGCTTGAAGAAGATAATTCCGTGTTACAGAAATGTTAGTCCATACATTTCTTACTGCCGCACTCAGAGATTCACGTTAATGAGTACTTAATAGAAAAATATGTCAATTCAAAACTAGTAGTTTTTCTTGCCGGGCCTGTAGTCTAGTTTTGATTGACATTAATTGTATTAAGTTCTCATTAAAGTTAGTTGAAGTGTCTGAGTGCGGCAGTCAGCGTAGCCAAGCCAATAGCCCTTGCCACAATAGCCAAACAGGTCTAAGCAGCAGACAAACTTACAAATGCAGTACCAACATTTATTTTGAAAATGTTTCGTCTTGTCCGGAATAGAACTCGCTAGTGTGACGAAATTAATGAATTGTAGAAACAGAACGTATAGATATATCATGGAAACCACATAAGAATTATGGTGGGGTAACTCCCCGAAACGAATTCTCCCGGTGCTCTAATGGCGGACCACAAACGGCTCCCTCTGGCCGGCATGGCGTCGGCTGAACGCTCGAAACGCGAATAATATAATACTTGTTCTATATTTATTTGTTACATGTAATAAATCACGATTGCAAATGTAACCGTCATCATATAATATCCACTTGCCCTTATCGCTATCGCTTACGTCGGCGCAGTATGTTCTTTTGTTCTATTCACTCCTGTCAGTTGTCATCTGCTCAGTCACTCCATTCAGATTTATGTACTTTCTCACGGAAGCCATCCATCTCTTCTCTTCTTCTTTCCATTCCTCAACATTCGTGTTGATCGCTCTTTGAGCCACATTCATTTCGTTCCTTCTCATAACATGTCCGTACCAAGCCCTACATCCGTTTCAATATTCTCATCCCTGTTGCATGCAATTTCCTTTCATGAGTCTTCTTCACAGCCCAACTTTCCGAACCATACAGGTCTGGATAACGGACTGAAAATGTAACCTTCATGATAATTTTTCAAAATGGGGAACAAAATAATGAAATTTATACAAAGATTTTGGTGGTTAGAAATTAATGAAATTTAGTTGCGTTTTTATGATGTTATAGTTATGGTGTTATGACCCATCTCCTACATACTCGCCTTTCCTCTGTATACATGAGTTTATATTCATTTATACAAACGATAATACGTGCGTAGAGAGGATACGATACGATACGAGGCTTTGAAAAAATTCTTTTGATATTGATAATTAGAGCGTCGTCGACTTGATTAGACGCAACTACTCTTACACTCCCCATGAGAGTTCGCTCTCGCACAATCGATATCTCAGTTATAGGTATGTATTTACCAACACAAACAGATAGGTTTCATAACATTATATAGCAGAGTTTTGTTTTAGATACTATCTTAATCAAAGCGACATTAGATTTATTAAGACGAAACTGGACACATCAATGTAATAACGAAGAAAGAGATAAGGAAGACATCAAAATCACCGCACTAACTCCCCCTGAAGTCAACATTATGTAGAAGTTTTTCGAGCAACGAACTGTAGGTACAATGTTAACATAACTAAAGACACAGAGACAAACTTGGCATATGGATGTCCTTGTTCTCAAGCCATGGGACTTGAGGACGAGGACTTTGCCTTCCCCATAAAACCCGGTAGATGCTAGAAAGGCCTCTCGGTCAACAGCTTAGGTCCTTGAAAAAAGAATCAGAGCTACTTCCCAGACCTCGTTACTTCAGATAACCTCCTTCATAGATGCTGTTGGTCATGTGCCCCTGGCCTTCGCCGGTGCCTAGCTATCATGTCCGTTATCAGTAGAAGCGGGTGGCCGTCGCGATCCTCGGCAGCCGGCACTGATAGCGGGCGCCGGCTTCCGGTCGCCATCCGCGCCATTTTTGTATCAATTAGTCATGTGCGAATTATAATTTTACCGTCTATTACAAATGAATGATAACCACATATTTTAATATCATTGATCGTGGGAGTATACAATGACGGTGGGTCCCAGGCAGGCGGCCGGCTGTGAAACCTAAGCCAATAACCTTGAACAGTATGGATTGGAAAGTTGTCATCCCAATCACTCTTCACTTTTCTATACATTCAATTACGACTAACACTTTCCGGTGTGATGGATGATATGAATCAAAAGGAAGTGGATGGCTTGATAACGGATAGCCGATACTACTGGAAGAAGAATACCTACTGTGCCGACCACAGATGAACTGAGAACCGGGCAGGGAGAAGAAAATCGCTGGCATGACATACATTAGAGTTTGGTATAATTCGCTTAGAAAAACTTAAATCTCCTGCCCCCATGCCCAATTGTTGGCAATCGTGTGTGATAGATAATCGCGCGACACCCGCATTTACGATGACAACATTGGCGAAAGTAGAAGTAAAAACCCGCCAAGTGCGAATCGGACTCGCGCATGAAGGGTTCCGTATCATTATCTAAAACAACAAAAAAATGTCTGTTGTATGTGAGCCACGTTAAGTATTTATTTTATTCAGTTTATTAGTATTTGTTGTTATAGCACCAACAGAAATACAACATTTCAACTGCATTATTATCACAGTTGATGAGATACAGCCTGGTGACAGACGGGCGGACAGACAGCGGATTCTGCATGGTTTCGTTCCTCATTTCGCTTCTTTCGGTACTGTTATTCGAAGGAATATAAATTAGTTTCTAAAAAAGGATTTTATTTACGAAACCACTTTTATATTGGCACTGGTAGGCAAGTGGTTCGGAAGAGAACTCGCGTAAGGCTGACTGTCCTGACTGGCTGAGGAACCGGACTGCATGCTCGGCAGCTTGGTCAGCAATCTCTTACTAAGTTACTGATGTAGCAGTACGGGACCCTAAGACAGCCTACGTCCGCGGAGTAGGTGCCTACATACCGGCAGCCGTCGCCTCAATATTTCACCTGTCGCGGGCTGACTCAACTTTTTCCGCGGACTCCATAATTCTCGAGAGGTCGCCCTCAAATGGGTTCCAGTCTGCGGCGGTGTTGGGGACATTGTTCGGAATACTCGCGAACACACAACGCACCTGTGAGCCGTCTCTTTACTTTGTTACGTAACACCATCTTTATTTGCGAAAGGAAATTCTAAAGGAACATTAAAAGTGGCTCCTCTTTCTCTATCATAAATGAATTACGCCTATTTATTTCCAACCGCCTCCGTGGTCTAGTGGTTCGCCCACCGGAATGAAGATCCAGAGGTCCCAGGTTCGATCCCCAGGGGGGTACAAATTTGTGCTCGGTTTGGTTGGTGGTAGGCTAGCTTCCACCATCTTATCAAAATCTGTCGCCATAATAATAATGTTAACAGCATTATTGTGTTCCGACAATGTGTGATTAGAAAGCCAGCCCCTTTGTGGTTGAGGGTTCCAGGTGAAGCTCGATTCCATCTTCAGCCCTTATCGTCACACCATCAGGTGAGATGAACGGCAAGAGCTTCCCTGTCTAACATTAAAAAAAAATCATGTTAGGTAATAGGGAGCGAGCCTATTGCCGTCTATCGGGCACGAAAATCGATGTATTGCGCTAGGTGGTAGAACAGAAACGCTGCTGTCCATTACTCATAGCTATCTTAACTCATAGTCGCCTTGTTTTAACCCACGGTAGAGACATTACCGTCACCACCCGGCAATTCTATACTATCTATTGATTGGAAGAGGATTATCGGAAAGGACCATCATAGTACAAAACCACGTGGCTTCCTAATTGCTTGATAACAATATATTTTACACCACGTGGAAAGACAGTCGACGACACATGTAAGAGACTGGTCCACAAACGAGCTCTAGAAATGTGCCCATTTATTTTGTATAAATTAAAATGACAAATTCCGCCGCGCGCGGGTCACGTGTGACCTTTTTCTGTCATCGTCTTCATTAAGGGGATTATTTAGTGCACGGCGTATCTCTCGGAGCTTGAGGATTATTTTTACACCGCGGACTCTGGGTGCGAGAGTGACGGGAGGCCTTGACGAGGGTGCTTCGGCCTTGGGTGGCCTGACTTTAATGCTTTAATGGTCTTCCCTGTGGATGGAAGAATGGACCTTATCCCACCATGTTGGCCCAAAACGGGCGGTACACGTTAAGCAACGAGTAGTTGCTTAACGTACCTTTCAAAGCACTGAGTAACTCAAGGTAATACATTTATGGTCGATAGCGATCGCTATCGAGCTTCTCTAGTTCTAGATTGTTCTAGATTCCAGATAATTAATTTCATTTCCATGTGGTCCACAACGAATGAAGATCTGTATTATTGCCGTCTGCTGTCAAATTGGCTGTCAGCCGATAACGTCCACCAGTCCGCTGCCCGTGGGGGAGCCATTTTGTCCATGTGCAGCGCAATCAATCATGATAAGTATCGCCGGGGTTGGCTCTACAGTATTCATTGTGAACATAAGAGATTCCAACGAACATCAGAGAGTTCACGAGTTTGACAGCTCCGTGTCTGATGCTAATGTGACGTGAAAATGGATTTTCGAAAGATGAATTCGCGTCGAAAAAATTGTAGCGTGGTTCGAATTCAGGAAGACAAAAGGCTATCACAATCAGCTTATTAAAAAGTGCCAATCCAAGCACGAGGGCTTGATGAGATCTGTTGGAAGATATCATGTCTTGTCTTGATGCAATCCTGGCGGCTGCCCTCACCACTAGGTCAACCAAAACGTTACTTAACGTGCCGAATTTACAAGACACTAGAATGTAGAAACACATTTCTTACCTCCAAAGCAGGCATGTTTTAGAAATGCAGTTAAAATAATCATCACAGATGATCATAGCATGACTAACTGAGTGTCTGAAAAGAATGAATCCGCCGATTCGCTTCCGTGTCAAGCGCTCCCGTTACCCCAGACCATTATCACTGATCAGTATTGACGATATATTTGAGCGAGATATTTGTCAAATATTAGGGGAATCATCAAGTGATATTTGCGCAGCGCACAATGAATTGGTATTCAAATATGCGTCGCGTCCCCCGGCGCTTCTTAAACGCCTCCAGGACAAATGTGCCTCTCAAGTGATTCCGCGTTGCGTGTCCTAGTGGTGCCGTTATTTGCTCTGTGAGAGGAGTACAGATGTCTGGATTGCTGGATTGGATGCTTACCTGACACTGTACAAGTCCTGTTATCAACGAAATTGCTCACTTAAAACATAAGTGTCGTTTTTAATAAGATCTTGAAATCAACCTTCTTCTTCTTCCATAAGTATCAGTGAGACGTCCACTCCCTTTTACTTCATATCATCCTTCACACGTATAGAAAAGAGACGGAAAAGACCATGTCGAGAGACCGATGAACGGAGAAGGAGATGGCAACATTTCAATCCATACTGCTAAAGGTTTTGGCGGCAATCGCCCATAATCGACCTTTACGACACCCCTGGGGTGAGTCGCGGCTCGGACATTCTAGGTTATTTTTTCGCTCCCAAGCCAGCATAGATGATTAAAATCTACATACATACATACATACATAAATCACGGCTATATCCCCTAAATGGTAGACAGAGATGAATCAGCACCAACACCAAATTATGTTAGGGCCCATGTAATAAGTGGCGAGCCATTTATCGGGCACAAAAGTCGAAGTGCATTGCTAGGTGGTATAAGAGGAACGCTGCTGACCATTCCTCAACACTGATTTATCTTTAGTGGTATCCATGTACGACACCCACTGGAGAGATATGTGATGGTGACAATTGTATTCATTCTGCCGGCACCACAGGGCTAAAATCTACCTCATTATCATCACCGTCACCAGCCCTTTATTGTGCCCACTGCTGGGGCACGGGCCTTCCCTATAGATGGAAGAATATAGGGAGTGCGGGCCATAACCCACCACGCTGGCCCAGTGCGGGTTGGTGGGTATTAATGACTGCAGATGCACCCGGGACCAACGGCTTAGCGTGCCTTTCGAAGCACGGAGGAGCTCGAGATAATACATTCTTGGTCACCCATCCAATGACCGGCCTTAGCGACATTGCTTAGTTTATGTAATCGCAGGCCAAGCCACTACGCTAGCGAGCTCCTCTCAAAATCTACCTACATCAAAACAAATCTACTCACATATAAAACCTCAAACGTACAACACCTATTACACTCGCAGAGTCACCTCACACGTTACTGTGTGCCCCATTTATATGTTGATAAGAGTACTAACAGGTGTAATATTCATAAATGTATAAGTTTATAAGATTTTCCGAAGTATTGAGCCTGTCGTTGATCGCAGACTTCCCGGGCAAAGGCAATATCCAAAACTCTTTTTAATATCCATTATAAATGTTTTGTGTTATATAGACATCCCATTATGTGTTATTCTTTCCTAGTAAATATATTTAAAGACGGTAGATAAGTGTCCAGAATATTTGGTAATGTCCAGAACTTATGAAAACATAAATTAATTCGTAATCAAAATTACAACAGCAGCGTTCCCTCTTATACCACCTAGCAATGTACTGCAACTTTTGTGCCCGATAAATGGCAATGGGCTCGCCACTTATTACGTGGGACCTGACATAGTTGGCGAAGCGTGGGTGCTAGTTCACCTCTACCTACCCCTTCGGGGATATAGGCGTGATTTATGTATGTATGTAATTTTAATTGAAAACTGTGAAATCCGTTATTGAAGTCACTTACACTGTCGACTTGTAATTGGATCAGCTAAACTTATAGGAGTTACGATAATTGTAAAGAGAGGTTCTACGGTTAGCGTGCTCGGCTTAAGTTTGCATAAGCCAAGTACTGTTTGTTGCGTGCGGGCATCGGATGGGTGACATATGACCGTGCGGGTGCCGGTCCATAGTGCGGCAGAGGGGGCAGTTAATCACAGCACTTGGGGCTTGTGACCCAAATGTAGATTTACAACATGAAGATCTCGCGTTCCTCCCTCTTTTGGAAGGTTTTGGTTTTGCTCACATTCATCCCTAAGTACATATTGGGATATGAACATGTCAATCTAACTTCAATGTTCACTGTATTGATATTCCCCCTACACTTTTCAATCCGCAGCGAAGGCTTTGCCGAGTTTAACTGGCAGAGTTTAACTTAACTACCGGCCAGCTTAGCTCGAACGCCGCCGTAATGGACTTTGGTGAGCTTACATCGCTCTCGAGGACCGAAGGGCCCGCGAACAATCCAATGAAGCAAATCTCCACTTTAAACTAATTACGTTTGAGACAAAGGAAATTAAAATTCCTACTTCTCCTCGAACCATTGAGTATTGCGATCCACAGAGCTGACAGTAGCGCTTGGGATGATCCTGTAGCGCGAGGCCACAAAATATTATTTTTTGATATTTTAAATAAATATTACGACTTCCACTCAATACGTATATTTTCTATCTCTGGTTACATGTCATTAAAATACTTATCAAAACTGAAATGTCAACTGTTGACAAGGAGGTCTGTTACACCACTCCCCCTCCTGGTTTCTTCTAGAGAAGAAAGTAACTTTCTTTCTGTTATATTTTTTAGGCAATGGCCTTATATCGTTTATGACGTTCTGCGATTTTTTAAAGTCGTCTTGCACTTCAGTTTTTGGACTTTGAAAAAATTCTCCGGGTTTTCGGATAGTTTTTCCATATACCTTTTGCGGTATTGTGTCTGCAACGATATTATTTTTTCCACTAATATGCTGAAATTTGGTAGTGAATTCCGAAATATATTGTAATTGACGTAACTGACGAGGAGATGCTTTGTCGTTTCTTTGTTTGAATGCGAATATTAATGGTTTATGATTGGTATACATTGTAAAATCTCTTCCTTCAACGTAATGTTTAAAATGTTTGATTGCTTCATAAATACTTAATAGTTCACGATCATAGGTACTGTACATAGTTTGTGCATTGTTTAATTTTTTGGAAAAGAAAGCTATTGGTTTCCAAGCTTTGTTCTCAAATTGCTGAAGTACTGCGCCAATTGCTGTATTAGAAGCATCTGTAAATAATGCTAATGGAAGATCTGAAATAGGAATGGTTAGTATGGTTGCATTTGCAAGATCTTGTTTACATTTTTCAAATGCTTTTTTAGTGTCTTCATTCCATGGTACTTTTCGTTTGTCATTTTTCGTTGCTCCTTTTAAATAATCATGTAATGAGGCTTGAGACTCAGCAGCATTCTTAATATGTCTCCTATAAAAATTAATGATACCAAGAAATTGCCGAAGATCACGGTAGGTTTCTGGTAGTTTATAGTCTATGATAGCTTGTATTTTTTTGGAATAGGTTTCAATCCTCCTTTAGTTATAAGGTAGCCCAGAAATTCTACTTGTTTAACTCCAAGTATTGATTTTGATAGGTTCATTCGTAGCCCATATTGATCTAGTCTTTGAAATAATTCTTGTAGGTGCATTTCGTGACATTTCTCGTCACTGGATGCTACCAGAATATCGTCTAAATAGGCAAATACATATCCAAGTCCTCTTGTGACTTCATTTATAAATCTTTGGAATGTAGATGGTGCATTGCGTAAACCAAAACTCATAACGTTAAATTCGTATAATCCAAAGGGTGTTGTGATCGCTGTTTTATGTTTATGTTCTTCTGCCATCGGAATTTGATAATAAGCTTTTAAAAGATCAATTTTTGAATATATTTTTGTGTTTTTTAAAATATGTTGGAAATCATCAACTCGTGGTAAAGGATATCTGTCCGGAATGGTTTGATTATTCAAGCGTCTGTAATCTCCACACGGTCTCCATGAGCCATCTTTCTTTGGGATCATATGCAATGGACTAGCCCATTGTGATTTTGATGGTTGTATGATTCCATTGTTCATCATGAACTCAAATTCTTCTTTGGCTATCTGTGTCTTTTTCCCATCAAGTTGTCTAGGTCTAGAAAACACAGGATCACCTTCGGTTTCAATATAATGTTTGACGTTATGTTTGAAATTACTTGGTAATAAATTTGGTATAGTTATGTCGGGAAATTGTTGTAAAATATCAAAATATGGCGAAGATTTGTCAGTAGTGCTTAATATTCCATTTTCATCAATAGATGTTAGTTCTGCTTCAATAAATAATTTTGTGATTCCATCAATAATTTTCCGAGAATGTAAATCGATTATCAAATTAAAATGCTTCAAAAAATCAGCACCCAATATTCCTCGTTTGACATCTGCTACTACGAACGGCCATGTAAATTTGCGGCGTAATCCAAATTCAACTGTCATGATTCTGATGCCATAAGTTTTAATTTGGGTGTTATTTGCAGCATACAATTTAAAAGAATTGTCGAGTTTGTCCGTTTTGCATGGTGGTATGATTGAGACATCTGCTCCACTGTCAATTAGAAAGGGTATATCTGATTTGCTGTCATTAATAAATATTCTTGATTTGCGACAGTATATTTTGGCAGCGGAATTCGTCGCTAATTCTGTTGCCTTGAAGCGTTTCCCGAATTGAATGAACACGGTTTCTTGCACTTTTCAGGTATGCATTTGTTTCCAAATCGAAAATGATAGTAACAAAATTTGCCATCTGGATTATATTTTCGATTTCGTGATCGACTTCGACTTGCTGATCTTGCTCCATTTGTACGGTAATTGGGACGAGAACGTCCTTTATAATCCGTTCGTAAAGCTTCAATTTGTTTTTCAAGTGAAGAAATTTTTTGTATCAAGTCTATGTTGTTGACTGTACTTTGGCTTGTTGACGGCTGTATGTCATTCGAAAGTATTTCGGTGGAATGAAAGTCTTTCATTTTGTCAGCCATGATTGACAATTTGTCTAAATTTTCTTCGGATATTATCAATATATTTTTTATAGAATTTGGTAATTTATCAAGCCAAAGGGATCGCAAATTTTTTTCGGAAATATTTTTGTCGGCGAGTTGTCGCATCTGCCTTAATAGTTGGCTAGGCTTGTTGTCTCCTAATTCTAGTCCTGTTAATAGTGTTTGAATTTGTTTTTCTTCGCTTTCGGTATATAAATTTAGTAGTCTTTCTTTTGCCAAACTGTATTTGTTGCTGTCCGTACTTTTGATGATGTCCCAAATGTTTTCGATAATTTTCGGTTCTAATTGTGAGATGAGATAATTGAATTTTGTGTCTTCTGATCTGATATTATTAATAGAAAATTGAGCTTCTACCTGGTAAAACCAAATTTCAGGTTTGTTGGTCCAAAACGTCGGTAATTTTATTGAAATTTTTTCTAGTTGTTCCAGTTCTGTATTCATTTTGTTGTATTTGTTCGAGATCGGGGTCACCAATTTGTAGCGCGAGGCCACAAAATATTATTTTTTGATATTTTAAATAAATATTACGACTTCCACTCAATACGTATATTTTCTATCTCTGGTTACATGTCATTAAAATACTTATCAAAACTGAAATGTCAACTGTTGACAAGGAGGTCTGTTACAATCCTTTTGGAAGGATTTCCCGTAACAATAACTCGCCCGACCAACGGAAGCTATTTCAGAAATGTTAACCCTCCCTCTGACACCAGAAGCGGCTAGAACACGTGTCGGAGGTACGTCCCTCGTAAGTTCACGGCGTGAGAATGCGGACAAAGTAAAACTAGAGATTGAGCTAGTTCTGATTTTGTAGGCTTATCAAATAAATGATATTGACTTTTTGACTACGAAATGTAAACATAGCAGCCTCTTAAGATATTGTTATGTTAAAACGTATTTTTTTTTTCAATTTATCTCTTGCTATTGACCTGCTTTTGTTAATAACATTACATTTTATTCTTGCACACTGTTTTAAGATCCATCTAATTTCTCTATTTGATATTCAACCATCACTAAAACCGTGATCGTATCTTGGAGTTTTTATGCTAGACGGGGAAGCTCTAGGCCTTCACCTCACCAGATCGTAAAGACAATAAGGAATCGACGATCGCCGTACATGGAATCGAGCTTTACCTGGAACTTTCGACCACGGGCTGGCTACTTTATTATTATGGTGATAGATTTTGTTAAAACAGTGGTAGCTAGCCAGGTGAACTTGAAAAATGTCCTACAACCAACCAAACCGAGCACAAATTTGAACTCCCCTGGTGATCTAACCCGGGATCTCAAGATCCAATTTCGATGAAAAGCCTAAAATCGTGGCTGCCGATAACGGCACTTGTTAGCAGTGGAGACAAATAAGCGGCTTCATTCCGATCTGATTCAATACAACAGAAACCAGCATTCATTGGCTGAAGCGTAATGAGTCGTGAAGGCGCCTAATCTTTTGGTTGAATGCGATCTAGATGCCGGCAGCCAGAATCCTTTCACGTCAGATACAGCGTATCTTGACGCCCGCCATGGATCCGTCCTGATAAGGAGATCCGAATTTGTTGAAACCTTTTACGAAGCACAATCAGAGACGCCTTAATCTATGATTTAGGTAAAACAAAATTATCTTAGTAGGTCATTTCATTGTATAAAAAATAGCAAAACCACGGATGTCTATGGTCTCGCCTACATCAATGTACCGACACTGTTCTATACAATGTTTGTGTATTCATTTATGAATTAGAAACAATTCATTATGACATATAAATTACTAACTCTATAAATAAAGACATTACTAACACTATACCTAAATACCCTTAAGTATAGTGGCGTGAGAGGTTTCGCATTTCTGTCGCAAACACTAAACGTAGAGTAAATATTTAAATAATAATAAGATTCACAACACTTCAGGTTGGGGGTTGCTTGAATAAGTTTGGGAATTCCTTTGAGATGAGCTAAAAGGAGCACAATTACACTCTCTAGAGCAATGAATCCGGGACATAAAACAAAGATACCTGAACATCTGACAGACAAAGAAATCTTACTAAAATAACTCGGGCTTAAATTGTCTACGAAAGACGATCTTTTTCACTGAGCTAGCACTCTTACTGCCGCACTCAGAGACGTCAAATAACGTTAATGAGTACTTGACGTCAAAAAATGACAAATCAAAACTAGTCGCTATTCTTGCCGGGTCTATGGTCCAGATATGAATGAAAATTTTTAACATTAAATACTCATTAAAGTTGATTGACGTCTCTAAGTGCGGCAGTTAGTGCGTCTATATGATCCGGATTAATTTCTGGCATGTGTATTATTTTCATTGGTAAGTTTGACGTGAATGGTTTAAAGTTCTTCATCATTATCATTCCCGCTCTATTCTCAGTTTATCTGTGGTCGGAGCAGTACACGTTCTCTTCCATTCACATCGGTCAGGCGTCATTAAGCCATCTGCTCTCTTTTAGCCAGTCTAAAAAGTATATGTAGAGAAAGAATGAACAGGGTATGCTCGCAAAGAGAATGGTCACAAATTTATTTGTACCTATTAATATTATCATCCATCATAAAGGGAGGTGCTAGTGATGAATAAATGTATAAAGTGACGCTAAGGACCATGTCAAGAGGCTGATGAACGGAAAGGCTTATTGGGATGCTAACATGCAAAACCATATTTATCAAGATTTTGACTCTTGGATTGGGGGTTTGAACTCCACTGTTTATTGGCAACCTCCCTTAATCAAATTTTACGACACCGCTGGGACTTGGTACATTTTACGTTACTTTTTCGATTTCAGGCCAGCATCGTAGAAAACAGTTACGGGTAATTTTTTAAAGCTGTCTTACCAACTGAAGGTTTTTGGGAGTAGTTCCTTGCTTATAAGGTGCCTAGTGTATTTCCAGGGCCTCAGTCTAAGATGAATGAATATTGAAAAGAGTGACAGGTAGCCAATATTCTACTCTGCTTAAAATAAACATGGACGAGTTTTCTTTGAATAGTAATCAATCAAGCGGTGAATTTAAACTCGGCAGTCACACCAGAAACTAATTACTTACCTATTTTACCGTACCTATTCCAAGTTTAGGAACTTTTTTGGGCTTGTATTTAAGACAGTGAGACTTTAGGAAATTATACCGTCATTTTTAATCATTAACGGATTGCTTGTAATAGACAATCTTAAACTTATTGATTGTAAGAGCTATGGACGCGGTTATTGTGTTACATATAAGATACTTTTTGTATATGAAAGTTCCAAGAGGCGTCTTTATTTAATCTCGGGACGGCCATGGCTAGAATGCCAAACAATAAAATCGTGTCTGATTTCCAGCGATGATCAGCGAGTCGCAAAAAAGTGTCGCCGCCGGTCACTGCGCCACCGCTCAGAATAGGCGCTGCACCACAATACAGCCACTACGCTTGCACATTCATCTTTCGAGCATTCAACATCGCGTCACTTGCACGAAACAGGCAAAGGTCCTCATCGTAAAGCCATTAGCCGCTGCCAATGTTTCAAATATCACTTTTCAACTTTTACCTAGGTATAATTGATTGCATAAGACTGACTTTAATTGAACCACTTTATCACAAATATAAAAATGCACGAACACAGATCTGATATTGAATATTTGTAAGTGAGACAATACACATTTCGAATATAAGTCTGTTTTATTAGTGCGTAGTGTAATAATTTGATTCATCAAGCTATTTTTAACCATCAATCGTCCGACTTGAAAAAGTTTAATTACTCTTTTATATAAGGGTTGCGACAGTGAAACAAATCATAAGTTGTTGAGCTATCGATTTGAACTTTATTTAGAAATTCACATAATAGGATCCCAATCATTCAAGTTTGTGATATTTCAAAAATGTTTATTTCTTGACGATTCATTAGCGTAATATTGTGTATAACTGTGCCTTTTATGAATAAAACATGTACTAACTGTAGTCTGAAGTTCAGATCACTGTGAGACAATTCAACTGTCAATAACAATATCGGGAGTTTGGCTCCAGGGCGCGAAACAAGCGGGTTGACTGCGAGCGGAGACAAATAATAGCATTCGGGAGCCCGAAACTTAGTCACGTGAAGCCAGAAACTTAAACTCACCCGGATAGTTTTGGAAGTTTTATCCGCGCCGCAGCATCCAATTCCAAATGGTGCGGTGGTAACTGATTCCGAATCCGTCACCGCGTTAGCGGGAACTTGGAAACTTTTTCACTGTGGCAAAGTCGCACGACACGCGAGTCAAAGCGGGAGTCGGGCACTGGCACTCACTGGACGCACTGCACTGGGTCGGGTCGCGTGCGAGTGTCGCGTGCGAGTGGCGCGGGCGAGTGGCGCAGGCCGGAGCGCAGTCGCGTGCGGCCGCGGCCGGGGTCGGGGCCGGAGTGCCGCGCGCCTCCGCCGCAGCACCGCGGGACCCAACGACGCAACACACGCCGAGCTCGAAGTCTACCCAGCATCTCGAAAATTGTCTCGATAGACTAATCTGTCAATGGAACCTTATCAGCTATCGATTGCCGGAGTAATGCATCTAGAAATACCCCGGACAAATTAAAGTGTTTTAATTTTTAATAGTATATTTTCCATCAAGTGCACAAAACGAATCATTTTTGTCCGAGACTTTTAGCAGCCCGAGCTCAAGGCAAGGGCTGATAGTAATGTCGAGGATAAAAATGATTTTGTGGACGAGTTAGAAACTCTGCTTTTCACTTCGATTGCGAGGAAATAAAACAGTAGTTTATCATAACATTTCTTAAAATTCAAACTAAAATTAGTACAGTTTTGAATACTGAAGGAAATTGTTTTTCCCATTAATATTAGGCTTGGGCTGCAGACCTATACAGCCAAGTATTCAATTAATTTTGAAATAATAATTTTCGTAAATCAATTTAATAACCTACCATACCTACTTAAATTAAAATTTTAGTATCTATTATTTCTTAAAAAACACATTAGGCAAATAGATGTCTGTAAATAATAAAATAACAAATTCTACCTCTGAATTTCTTATTGTGTTTGGCCGCATGGCTCATTTTCTTTGCCTTAATATAGATGTCGTGGCCAAATCGTAGAATTGATCACTTCATGATGTGCCCGACCATTTCATGAAATGGTGACATTTCATGAAATGGCCAATCAAAACTGACCATATCATGATAATGGTTTGGCCAGATCAATGAATAAACAACGTTTAACGATACGAACACCTAAACGCACGGCCCCTTCATGATATGGCCAAATATTATTGGTCATATCGTAAAATAGTTATATTAACCGCCATTAGAGGCGCTCCCGTCGATTTGTTATTGTTTTGATGCATCATGGCGGCGTACATTTATCCTGATATAGAAATTATTATTAATGATTATATTAATATGGAAGATAAAAATGAAGTAAAATGCCGTTACGACAGAAAACTACGCGACTTTTACGAAAGCCATTCAAAAAAGAGTGCAATGTTAAGAAACCTTGGAGTGCGGAATGTATTTTAAAGGTTAGTACATATTAATTATTTATTTTAGTGGTATTTTTTAACAATTAAAGATCAGTATTAAAAATTTTTTATTTATCTATTGACCAAAAATACTCCGATATAGTAATTTTGAAACATATTTTTATAGGATAAACAACAAATTAAAGAGAGTAGGGTGACCACGGTAAGAAAATGGACTACTATTGGATAACAAAATACGACCTTATGGAAATTGCGGGTAAAGAAATTTTAATTTTTAAAAAGAAAAGTGTTGACGATCCTACCACTCGAATAGTCCCGATGGAAAATTATTATGAAATATAAACAGAAATTCAAAAACTGTTGGACATGGTGGGCGACTGAAGATATTAAAAAAAAGCTTTAACGCCACCAAAATTTTTAAATGTTAACAGTCGTAGCAATTTCTGGCCTAAAACGAGTGTGATAATTTGTGCCATTTTTAGATTTAAAGTATATTTAAGTGTGCTATTTAAACAATTAGATATATATTTTAAATAATAGAATAAATATGTCTCCTCTCTATTTTGTTTTATAATGAACCTTTGATATCATGGATACCCTACATTAATGATATGGCCAAACGTGGATGGCCATATCGTCAAACGTTGACGTTTAAACGATATGGTCAGTTTTGGTTGGCCATTTCATGAAATGCCACCATTTCATGAAATGGTCGGCCACATCATGAAGTGATCAATTCTACGATTTGGCCACGACATAGACATATTTATGAGTAGATACGTTAATGCTCTAGAGCACAAAATTCGATTTTGTGCAGCCTATATCCTGCAAAAGCCGTGTGGTGACGGCAGAGTAGAATACAATTGTCACCACCCCAAAACTCTCCCGTGGGTGTCGTACAAGGCGACTAAGGATAAATCATTGATGAGGAATGGGCAGCAGCGTTCCTCTTATACCACCCAGCAATGTACTGCGACTTTTGCGCCCGATAAATGGCAATAGGCTCGCCACCTATTACATGGGACCTGACATATTTGGCGAAACGTGGGTGCTAGTTCACCTCTACCTACCCCTTCGGGGTTATAGGCGTGATTTATGTATGTATGTATATCCTGCACAAATAAGCACTTTCAGAGCATGAGAAGTGGAAATAATTTTTCAGCCTTAGTTATTTGTCTAAATTGTTTTGCAATATTACAAGAACGGATTTTAGAGACAAAAACAGTTCAGTGCGACTCAATTAAAAGAAAGAAAGAAACGTCAATTGAGATAACAACAAAACAAACAAAAATATCAAACTTGCAGGTAGTCTCAATTAGTAAGTAGACATATAAAAAATTAAAAACTTAACTGATACTTACCCAAAACAGCAAAACTGGTTAAAATTAAATATGACCAGATAATTTCATATAAAGGTATACCACCACCAAGGAATCCGTATTTCGATTCAGTGCCGACACTGCAGGAAATTGTCTTATAGTAAAAAATATCAACCTCCAAACAGATTTAGGGAGCTTACTTCACAAAGTGCTAGTCGACACTCGTGAGAGACATTAACGCATTTTTTGTGTTGTTGTCACATGTAAGACCGGGGTACAACCGACACCACTTCAACTTGCACACAACAAAACAAACTCTTTATTTTTAATATTCAAATGTAATAAGTAAATTAACTTATATGAATATAACATGATTTTCCGTAACCATTTTTTTGTTACCTACTAAGGCTATGGGTGGAGCAGCAACATTCTATGTATGTATAACATTCGTACTTTATTCATATCTGCGAATGATTTACAAAGAGAATACAATAATACTATGATTTATAATATACTTCTGAATCGTCAAGACGCCAGAAATCGAAAATCCGTGTGTCCAGTATCAATAAGGGAGATGCTCTTTTCTTACCCTCATCAATAAAGTCTAAAGATATTTTATGTACACCTACTTCATGTTCTACCAGCCGTCATTCTTATAACACCGACACATTCTTTGCAGTTTTTAAATGACTTGCTTAATTATGATCATCCGCCATAACATTAAATACAATATTGCATAGAAATCATCACTATTTTTAGAATGATCGCCGATGCAACATGAAGTAAAGTCAATAAAATATCCTTAAATAAAGTTGATGAGGTGTGTAGGTATGTATTACGTGCGAGTTAACATAAACATAGGTACAACATGAAAATGAACGAAACCCCCGTATTCTCCTCTGTCGTCACCCTTAACTATTTATACATGCGTGACGTACGAGTTTATTTACTTATAATTCCATTTCCGGCTGTCTCTGCATGTAGTGGTATTGATGTGAAAGTAATTGATTCCACCTGAATCGAAACCGACCCAACAACGGGGTGGTGTAACTGTTCTATTAAATAGTCACGTAACGGTAATTGTTCGTGACAATGCGGCTACGATGTCCTCGGCCGCCATTAGCGGCGCACAACAAACTAGTAATTATTTTCCGAAAACAGTCTTCTATTGCCACTAACACGTTCCTCCATCACCGCGACGTCACCGGGAGCCGATCGCATGATTGATGGACGCGCGGTGTAACCAGTCACCACCCCCCACCCCCCCTTCCGGCTCACTGTACGACCTATCGCCATTTTGTATTACACATCAAATCTCAACGATCACACAAAGGGATGCCAATTTGGTACTTCGTGTCTTCGACCTATGTGTGCATAGCTTTATAGCGGCATAATAATGTTATTAGTTATCTCACGTAGTATTTATCACCGTCTCATATAACAGAAATAGATTACACAGAAAATGAAGATTATTAATATAAAAAAAATATTCAATATTTTAGTAAAATCAAATTATAATAATTAATCATAGATTAATCTACAGTGCGGACAGTGGGCACCATACCGAAGCTTCAAGAGAAATGGGAATGATTCACTCGAGAGTGCCCATCAGAACACTTATTTCCGGACTGCTACGACACAATAGCTGAACGCAGATCTTTTGAAATCCATTACAACTTACTCAGAGTTAAATACGGGTGGGTGATTTCTCTTTGATGCACGCCTGAACGAACGATGTCTGACATTACCTAATTTTATTGGACTTATTATCGATTGATATTCCTCTTAATCGACCAACAGAGAACGTTATCTTAAGGGCCGGTAAGCCGATTGATTGCGCAATGTCAAATATAAAAGCGTTCTAGCGAAGACAATGGCGGGATGAGCACGCGAATTAGCTCATCCCAAAGACGTCACCGGCGGCCGAAGGTTGCGTGGACGAGTACCAGACAAAGGGAGATTTTGTCGTGCCGAGTTGATTGCTGTTGTAATAAGTCTGTAATACACACATGAGTTTTGTTTAGTATGGGGTTTCTTTTAAGGGCATCACGAAAACTGCGAATACTTGACATTAATTATTATTTATGTTTTAATTATTATTCATGAAGCCATATTAAGCAGTTGAAGCGCTTATGTTAAGTATGTAACGTGATGGATACTGCTTAATATTTTATGTAAATAATATCGGCTTGAACTAACTCGGGAACAAAGGCGATGGCCTGACAGCTTGTCGGCCGGTTTGATCGAATGGTCAGATCCCGGGTTCGAACCCTGGTAGGGGCAAGTTTTGTGATGAACACCTGATATTTGTTCCGGAGTCATAGTTGTTTATGTAGTATATTTTCAATCTATATGGTACTTTTTCCAAAGTTTTCTGTCATCTTGTGTCCATAACACCGGTGCTTAAGCTACTTAAGTACTTTGAGCTAGATGATGGCGTGAGTGTAAGATTTTTTTTTCAGTTATCTTATCTATATATTATTATTTACTTGCTATTACATAATCTAATCACATGCATTTGGTTTCTCCTCGTAGCACGCCCATACGGACACTGTAACTTTAATCTTACTTAGTTGCACGCTTACGGTTAAAGTTTGTTCCGGAGCCGTAGCACTCACTTGTATGGACAACTTCGGAACACGCTTGCTTTAGTTCGGCATCTGCCCAGGATGAATATTACATAAATTATATCTTTTGTGTACTCAAGATCCTTATTTTGAGCTCACTCACTTATCTACTAGTTTATATTATATACCGGGGGTGACGGAGGTACCCACATTTCGCCAATTAGGTTAGGTCTCGTGTGTGTCTATTGCCATCTATAGGGAACACAAATCGCAATATATTACTAGGTGGCATAAGAGGAACACTACTGCTGCCTATTCTTCGTTACAGTTTAACCCTCAGTCGCCTTGTACGACACCAGCGGAAGAGATGGGGTGGTGACAATTGTATTCAGCTCCACCGCCACCACACGGCTATAAAATAATAGAGACACACAAAACCTTGACCGTGTATCTCAAAAAGCATTTCAGATGCATGGCCATTACTGTAACAAAGTGACAATTCATAAGAACGATCAAAGAAATGTATTCCGCTTGTGTGAGATGTGATGGCGAAGGCATTGACCGCTCAAACGCGCCGCGGCGCGGATTCATTCGCGAGTCACCGCTTCCAAATTGTCATTGCTCTACACGCGACTGTCAGCTACTGAGAAACGTTTGATCAACGAAGACGGCGACAACTACAAAAAGAAAAATACATACATACATAAATCCTGCCTATATCAAATTAACATTCACGTTTTGCTAATCAGGTTAGGTGCCATGTAATCATTGGCGAGCCTATTGCCATCTATCCGCAACGAAATTCGCAGTACATTGCTAGATGGCTTATGGGGAATGCTGCTGCCTATGCTACTCATCACTGTCTTTACCCTTAGTCGCATACGGGAGACATGGGGTTGGTAACAAATATTGTAATCTGCTCTACTGTCAACAACCCTGCTTAAAAATAAGTCATAAAATTGTAGAGTAATCTGAATGCGAGCCTCAGTGCCGGGTCTAAAGCAATCTAGAATCAGCTGCCTAAACCAGAATGATTAAACTTTGGAGTAAAATGTAAGTCTGAGCCTGGCTCTGACGACTGTACAAATAAGATAGAACTAGATTAGCGAGACCTGATAAAATTTCCAACAGCGTTCAGAATAATTACGATGTTTGACGAGACACACTCGCTCGGAGAGAGAGAGAGAGAGAGAGAGAGACACCAAAGGCACAGAAAAGAATAACCAAGGATTGAAAAATTAGGCTCAAGTAAATTGTTTTTATGGGATTTCTATGAGTCTCTACTACTTTGTTACCACCAACTACCAAATGCCAATGGATCATGCACTCTGCGTGGAACGAGTTAAAGTCGAAACTACAAGGTCGCTTTGTACAATTGTACTCGTGGCGCACTCGCACACCCCGGGCCCATCAATTATCAGATGATTCCTTATTGAATACACGTAGCTGCGATAAATACGCGGCGCGAGACTCGCGAACCAATAACTCACCGCGTATCTCGCATCCATCGCCACTGGGACATCACTCATGTCCCATAGTCACCTAAAGTAGGCCTAGCTCGTGGACAAAATCTCCTCGGGGAAAACAAAATATTTCCCCTTCGCTCTAACTCCCACTAAATCTCGAGACAAAACACCGAGAGAGATTTTATCCACGTCCCTTGCTAGGCGTACAGATGTCGAAATGTGTCCTCTTATAATGTCGGCCCGGCTGGACCTCTTGTGCATATTTTATTCCGCAATCATGAAGATATAAGAAGCGGCCTCCGCTGGGGGCGTATTTTCTCAATTTCGAGCTAATGCTCTAAATTATAAGTGGGCTGAGCTCGGCGACCAGCCCCGACAATGCTCGGAACAGCACCATTAATTTGCCGTTTATCAACGACATTTTTGTGGAGACATCTCACGGTTCATAATATATCTCTGCTTGAAGTTATCCGAGTTGATTTGAACACGAAATAAAATGGCTAAATTTTCAATTGACACGTACGTAATACAGTAGGATTTCTACATGTAACCATATTATGATACGAATATTTACTATTCATATTGGTATTAGGCAAATCCTTAAGATGACTATTTCACAGAGTCGCAAGTTTTGTCAAATCCGGGCTTATCTTGGGAGGATTTCGGAGGCGAGATTTGGTACCGGAATCAGCCCCGAGCAGGTTATCGGATCACATGCGGACTATAATTGACTGGTGTATCTCTTCTGCAATATGCTTTTTTCTCGATGGGAATCTCTTGGCCTTCATCTCGCCTGATGTTAGTGTCGATAAGGACCGAACATGAAATCGAGCGTCACCTGGAACACTCGACCACAGAGGGGCTGCCATCATCAACACAATAATGCTAATAACATTATTGATAAGACGGTGGTCGCTAGCCAGGCGGATTTGAAACAAGTCCTACCACCAATCTGAACACGTTAAGGTAATGATCAGATAAAGGACAAGTCTGATTGTGAGATTCAGACTTTTTATATTAATTTCTTGTGGGTGTGTAAAGTGTTCTGGTGCATGACGCCTACGACGGTGCTCTAAGAGTACAGTGGCGCCATAGGCACATCAGCAGACTGCGACATTAAGAAAGTTATCCGGACGGAGCCACTTCCGCCCTCGTAAACAGTCGCTCCCTGACAGCTGTCCGACAGAACGTTCGGGAACGCTTACGAGACAGCGGCTAGCGGTTAACGACTCCGTTTTTATTGATGCAGCGCGCTTTTACAACGCCTTATGCAAATAACAAGTCGTGAAACGTGACAGGGACAATAATAGTTTTTATGGAGCGGGCATGTGGCGGCAAGAGGTCGTCCACAGGCAACTGCGGCGGGCGAAGGCGAGGGCGTGGCGGATGCCGAAGTGAGAGCGAGGAGGATGGCTCCTGAATATTTAAGGCGCTACAAATTTATCTTCCGCTCTCTGATAATTTTGGAGAAAACAGGCTTAGGAGTTTTAAGGCATCGGCAAAGTTTCCGGAAAGACGTCAATGGCCGTTTGTGATTAATGGTGAAGTTGTTCGCGGCGACTGCCCGCAGCATCGCACGGCACACGCGCGCAATTGCCACTCGTCGCGACCACATTCGGGACACGCACCCATTTACATAATGACACGAGACGATCGATCGATAGATAGAAACTCTTTCTGAGTTTTTTTTATAAAAACTGTATTTCCCGCGCTCATTGTTTACAAGAAGACACGGTGAACCGTTCCCAACGGAAATTGGAAAGCGATTATCGTCGCAGATAACCGACGCTCGTTGCCACGGAGGAGGAGCACTTGAACATTTGGATAAATTCTGATCCAGTGAGCTTTATCCAATCAACTTTCTTTGAATGTGCTCTCGTAAAATTTGTTCTTGGAACTTGTGACCTTGGGCCTAGACAAATGGCCAATCTATTCGAACGAATACTATATAAATGTCAATTTTTAACAGCTCCATTACTTATATTCTATGACGTTTCTAACTAACCTTTAGTTGAAAAATCTCAAATTGTTGGAACACAATAGTACTGCGGGCCTAGCACGCGGACGTGGACAAGTCTCTCTCCACCACAGTGTTTATTTTTAGGATTTAGTGGGAGTTATAACGAGAGGAAAAGATTTTCTTTCCCTCGAGGTGATGTGTCCCGCGCTACGGGAGCTGGTAATATTATTAAGGCAACAGGTTTTGGATGATTTGGTGCTATTAGCTAGCCAGACAGAAATGGCAATAGGCTCGCCACCTATTACATGGGACCTAGCATAATTGGCGAAGCGTAGGTGCTAGTTCACCTCTACCTACCCCTTCGGGGATATAGGCGTGATTTATGTATGTATGTACAGACTTAAAAAAAGTCCTACCATATGTCCAACCAACAATATGCAAAAGTCCAACCTAATAATATGTCCAATTATAACAGACATAACGGGACTCCATCAGCTTAAGAAAGTAGAAGCCTTACCAGTAATCGATCTTACATCTTTTTGATCCCTTACATAATCATCCCTTTTGGTTCCTTTGAACTTAGATAATAAACACCCTTTTTGGTCCTTTGAGCCGGATAAACCAACAGGTTATAATTATTTTATTTCATATCGATGCAATTATTTTAAATTCCTTTAGCAAACGATTTGTATCTGCATTTAAAAGCGCCATATTTACATTTAAATATTGCTGTCGGAATGAAATGCTACATCAATATTCCGGCATCAAACGAATCAATCATGAAATATGAAATGCCAATTTGCAGCAGAACATTGTTTTTGTGTGCGAAACTGGCGGCGACCGCGACCCATTCAGACACAGACTCATTTCCTACGCTCAAAACACGAATAAAAATATATAAAGTTTTTGCATTCAGTGGACGGAAAATTAACTATTGGCAACAAACACGTGAATGTGAATAACGTGAATATCAGGAGCTCGATAGTGCAGTGGCTTGGCGCGCTTGCCTGCGATTGCGTAAACCAAGCAATGTTCACTAAGGCCTGTCATTGGAAGGGTGACCAAAAATTTATTATCTTGAGTTCCTTCGTGCTTCGGAGTGTTAAACCGTTGGTCCCGGCGGCATCTGCAGTCTTTAATACCTATCAATCCGCATTGGGTCAGCGTGCTAAGGTAGGCCCACTCTCCCTATATTCTGTCATCCATAGGGAATGAATCCATTGTGCCCCAGCAGTTGACACATTATAAGGCTGGTAATGACGTGAATGCATGGATTCTAAATAAAGAATATTGAATATTTGAATTTTTTAAAAAATCGTCCACTATGTTATTTGGACACAGGAATGTTAACGCATCGCTCATGACAGTTGGTCGCCATGACTCATTGTCGCCATTAGACGTGAATAATTGCATTGAAAATTAATTATTATAATAATATACAAAATAAACCCAAATGTTTTTGTGCAAACCAAGAGCTTCACAGAAGTTGGCCCTTCGAGCCGGACCTGAACCAGCGACCTAGTGAACGCAAGAAATGTCCTCAGATGCAGGAGTTCGGGAGACGAGGCATCCCTCGCCCGAAGGCGATTACCGCGCGCGCTCTCCAGAAATATCCTTAGACAGCGCGCTCCTGGGACATAAATCTAGACCTTATTAGCCGCGTCGGCAGTTTGTCCTTATCAAGCGATCTAATATTAATCTCAGTTGTAATATGCTACGGGAAATGCCGAACGGATTTACTCGTAACATATTCTTCTGTATTAGTAATATACATCTTTGTTATTATGTTTATCAGTAGGCCCATTCGCTAACTTTTTTTGACACTTGAGAGTGATAATCACTGAACTATTTACAGAAGGATACGATTCGGTTCAGACCGAAGCTTAGAGAAAAATGCCTCACGTTTTAATAAACTAGCAAATGTCTAATATCTGGAAGAAAGCCTTGAAGCTTAATTTCCAATTGAAATATATTAGTAATAATGGAGCACGGTTTGATCTGAATCGCAATTTAATCGAGACGGTATTGGTTCCTTGATGAATAACTTCATTACTCGCTTTGGAGCACATGCTACTATTGTCACAGATTATTGTCTTCAATTATGAGACGCAGTTATTTCGGGTCTGATCCCGCCGTGTAAACAGCTCACTAAATAGTAATAATATTTGACGTGGGTTGTGTTTGCTCAAGACAGAACCACAAATATTCATTCATCCGTCGTCATCACTATTATCATCCCTTTATTATTCCCACTACTGGAGTATAGGCATTGCCTAAGGATGAAAAATATAGGGAGAATGGACCTTATGCCGCCACGCTGGCCCAGGCCGGATTAGTGGGTATTTAAGACTGCAGATGCAGCCGGGTCCAACGGCTAAACGTGCCTTCTAAAACACGGATGAACACAACAATAAATTTTTGGTCACGCATCCAATGACCGGTGTAGTTTACGCAATCGCATTGATTTATAAATAAATAACATAGACATTAAAATGTTGTATAGTTCACTATCACATAACTATTTATAATGAGTGAGCGAGCCAGCTGCGGCAAAGCTCTAAGTCAGACTTTAAAATTGAATTCCAGTTTGGTCTGCGTCATGATTTTAAAATTGCGAATTTTCATATTTTGCAACACTGAGCTTGTGTGCAAATTTTGTTGGCAGAGTTTGATATATTTTTATTCACGACAATATACTTTATGATGAACCATTTTAAATGCATCTTTCAGTAGAAAAATAATAATATTCAAACAGAATAACAAAGTAATAATTTCGATTGACTTGGAATATACTCTAACAAGTGGCAATTAACAAAACTATTCCTACATAAACACGCCCCTGAGGGGCAGACATCATCACATTAATTTCGCCAACTGAGTTAAATCCTATGTAATATGGGGCGAGCCTATTGTCATCTATAGGCTAATGGGACCTAAGATAATCGGAGAAAAGTGAAATCACCCTTTCGGCGATATCTAGGCGCGATTTATGGATTTTATGTATTTTGACGTCAAGGATAACGGAACTACTATTTTGATTTTAATTTGAACATTATATTATTGTAATTAGAAAAAAAATTATGCGGAAAATAAAGGAGTAAAGGAACTAGATGCGTCCCGGCAGTATTGGTTGGTGTCAATAAGATCTCGTCAAAACCGCGGCTCATTAGCGCGCCTCGCAATTAGCGGCCGCCGCCTTCGCTGCACGCAAACAAAAAGTCTCAGTACAAAAACTTCAAAGGAAATACGCATTAAAATCTCACTTGAGTGCGCCAATGATCAACGTTAGTGCTTCGAGCCATTCCTGACTATTGGATGTCCTTTTTCAGGCACGGTGCGTGATATTCGAAGATATTTTTTCAATCTACCCGCAGTACTTCATACTTGGAAATAACTGGTAAGGCGAAACAAAACGCACTTTTTTTTAATGTCTCTGCTTTCTGATTTTTATGTGAACATTAAATAAATATTTAACAAATTATTACAAATCAAAATACTAATTGCTTTTAAGCGCAATCTTCACACGGTATTTGTAAAAAGACCCGCTTTGGATGTTATAAATTAATTACTACATTCCGTCGGCTTACAATATGAAGTGTTTAGAGAAATTTCGGCAAGTTATCTAAAGTCTTGGTTGACCGAGTGGTGTAAGCACCTGCCCGGATTGCAATCGACGCGGGTTCGAAGAATCATACTCTTGATGTGGGAATCCGCATCAAGAGTATAATTTGTAGACTAGACTTTTTATAACCACAATTATGTTTGTTTCTTTAGCACGGACGTAATATCGTAGGAGGTAGGCCTCATTACAGGTTTAAGTCGTGGCGCGTAACGAATTATAATAACAAATAATCGTATTAAGCCTGCTTATGGAAATTGTAATGATCAGTTATTAGATCGAGGATATATTAATAGTGTACTAATGTATTATCCCTACCACCTTTCCGGTGTAATACATGATATTAATCAAAAGGGAGTTAGTAAAGAACATATTGTGGACTGTATTTGGTAACCGGATAGCAAAATGAGATGTCACACGACAACAGATTTTATTGTCACTGAAAAAGGCTGCAAAAACAAGATGCTGGAATGACATTTTCACGGCGTCCAGACTCCATTATAGAGACCGAGACATGGACAGAGTTTAATACGACATGACGACGGACTGACATTAAAAAAACCGGCCAAGTGCGAGTCGGACTCGCGCGCAAAGGGCTCCGTACCATCATTTATTAAAATACGGCAAAAAATCATGGCTGTTGTATGGGAACCACCTTAAATATCTATTTTATTCTGTTTATTAGTATTTGTTGTTATTGCGGCAACATAAGTTTAGTTTAGTTTAACTGGGCTTTATCCGCACTTAGCCCCCTGATTGGGCCATTGTACGTGTCTCCCTATTATTGCTACTCCAACCATCCCAGACTATCCCAAAAACCCAGCAGTCTTTTCAGACTGCTGCAAGCTTCCGGGACCGATACTGGGGATTGGAGGAGCCTTGCCCGTTCATCTGCCACGCTCCTGCATTCTATAAGCACGTGCTGTGGCGTTTCTTCTGCCTCTATGCATCCTCTGCATAGAGGGCTGTCCGTCACCCCAATGGTAAATAGGTGCTTGTTTAGGGAGCAATGGCCAGTTATTATGCCTATCACCTTTCGGAGTTTGTCCCTGTTTAAGTTTATGAGGTTGCGAGCAAATCTTTTTGATGCCACCGGAACTGCATTCTTTGTTTGCTTACACCCGTCACTGTTTATCCATTCTCTAAAATGGGTTTCCTCAGTTTTGGTGCGCAGCCATGTTTTTATCTGGGCCTGAGGTATGGGTAGCAATGGTTCCGGTCCATATACTGTCCCTTTCGATCCCTTTTTGGCCAGTTCATCGGCTACGTCATTTCCCAATGAGTTGCTGTGTCCTTTGATCCATTGAAGAGTTACTCCGTTCGTACTCGCAATGGATTGGAGTGCATTGTGGCACTCCAGTATCAGGATAGATGTTATCGTGTTTCTTTGTAGGGCTTGTAGAACGGAAGCACTGTCTGAGATTATTTTGACGTTTAGGTCTCTGACATCTCTGGCTGCAACCGCCTGTGCCGCTTTGGTGATGCCAATGCATTCTGCTTGGAAGATTGAGTTTAGTTTGTCCAGTGTTGTTGATATTTTTATATTTAAGTCGTTCGAGAAGACACCAGCTCCAGTGCCATATGTGGTTTTAGAGCCGTCTGTGTATATCCTAACTTCATTGATGCCAGAGACATCTCCTGGTTCTGCGATGAGTTGGATATTGTACCTTCGATCGAAGACATGTTTACACGGTGTTCTGTGTATGGGTGCCTCTAGGAGTGGTATTTCCTTCAGGGTCCATTGCAGAATTTTTGTGTGTGTTGTTTCTATGTTTTGTTTCCATAGCCCGTTAGCTCTAAGCCTTAAGGCTGCTGCCTTTGCCTCCTCCTGTATTACAAGATCTAGAGGTGTCAGGCTCAAGAGATACTCTAGTGCGGCTGATGGGGTGGTTCTCATGCATCCAGTGGTAGCTACGCTTGCTAAGCGTTGTAGACTCTGGAGTTTTGCTTTTACCGTGGTAAGTTGCGTTCTGGGCCACCATACAACCGATCCGTAGGTCATAGAAGGTCTGATAACTGATTTGTACAGCCAGAGAGATATTTTAGGGGTTAAACCCCATTTTTTACCAACTAGTCTTCTGCACTGACAAAATGCTATACAAGCCCTCTTTGTTTTTGCCTCGATATGACTCGCCCAATTCAATTTATTATCAAGAATGATGCCCAGATATTTCACTTGTGTTGATAGGGCGAGTTTGGTGTTAAATAGTTTTGGTAGATTGAGTTCTGGTAACTTCCTTTTGTTGGTGAAAAGGATAAGTTCTGTTTTCTTCGGATTTACTGACAGCTGATGCTCGTCACACCAATGTTCAACAATCTGAAGGGCGGAACGCATTACTCTGCATAGTATGTTCTCTGCTTTCCCATTTATCAGTATTGCTAGGTCATCTGCATAACCAATAGTAGTGTATCCTCTCTCATTTAGCGTCCTTATAAGGCTGTCCACTACTATGTTCCACAGAAGTGGTGATAGGACCCCTCCCTGGGGGCACCCTTTAACTACCTTTGCCCTTGTGGTAGTATTCACCACTACCTGGACCGCCCTTTTACTGACCAGTTCAGTTATCCATAACCTTACGGCTGGCTCTACTTTAAGTCTCTGAAGGGCGTGGTTTATGCTGTTGTGCATAGTTTTGTCAAAAGCTCCTTCTATATCTATAAAGGTAGCTAATGTTGAAGCTTTGTTTGTGATAGCCGATTCTATTTTATGTACCACCATGTGTAGTGCCGACTCTGTTGATCTGCCTTTCCTATAGGCATGTTGTTGAGGGTGTAGTGGTTTTTCTTTGAGTACTCCATCCCTTAGGTGGCGATCTACCAATCTTTCCAGCGTTTTCAGAAGGAACGACGACTGATGGGCCTGAAGGATTTGGCGTGAGTGTAGTCCTCCTTACCTGGTTTCGGTAGAAAGACTACTTTCGCTTCCCTCCATCCTTTCGGTATATATTTAAAGGCTATGCAGGCCCTGTAGATTGGTAATAAAAATTTTGTGATCTGTTTAGACTGCCATTGTAGCAGTGCGGGGAATATCTCGTCCAGCCCTGCGGACTTGAACGGTTTGAAGCTTTTTAGGGCCCATTCTATTCCATCTGCAGTCACTATCTTGTTTGCGACATCCCAGTCTTGAGTCGTTGGTGTACTGCTGTTCTCATCAGTCCATTCCAGATCTGATGTGATTTTGCAATTTGGAAAATGTGTTTCCAGCAGTACTGCGCTAGTTTCGTTGTCCGTGTTTGTATAAGTACCGTCTCCTTTCTTGAGCGAGCCCAAAAGGTTGGGTTCATCTTTTGAAAGGATTTTCTTTATTCTTGCGGCTTGGTTTGTTGAGTTTATGCTACTACAGAAATTGCGCCATGCCTCCGTACTTCGGAATCTGATACGTTTCTTGTAGTGCTTTTGTGCTAATTTATATTTATCCCAGTCATCATCGTTCCTGGTATTTTTTGCTCTGTTAAAAAGTGTCCTGAGCTCCTTGCGCAACCGCTCTAGTTCTGGCCCCCACCAGCGTCTTTTGTCTATGCGTTTAGGTACCAGGACAGGACATGCCGTTTCGTAGCTTTTTAAAAGAGTTTTAGTTAGGTGTTGTACGTGAGTTTCTATATTATCTCTATTAAGTATTTCGTTAGTAGGGACTGTGTTACCTAGTGTTTCGGTTAATATGTTTATGTACCTTGTTATATCTGTTTTACGGGGGTTTCGATATGGAACAGGGTCTGTTGGCTTATATTGTATTTGGAAACAGACGCGGCGGTGATCCGCGAACGATGGTTCGTTCGACACGTGCCATCCCTCTATAAGATTTGCCGCCGCGTGTGTTGCCAGAGTTATATCTATGATAGTTTGATACCTTGAGCTTACAAAAGTAGGTTCCCTACCTCTGTTCATGATGTTCAGGTTTGTTTGGAATAAATATTCAGTTAGTAACTCACCCCTTTTGTTTGTTTCCTTACTTCCCCACAGAGAGTGATGAGCGTTGCAGTCTGCAGAGATGATCAGGGCCCAGTCATGTGCTTCGCAGTGTTGCACCAGCTTGGCTAGTTCTCTCGGGGGGAGTTCGCCATCGCTCGGCATGTACACTGAGGCTAGCACCAGGGCGGTTTGATTTTCTGTGAGGATTTTCACCGCAGTGACGTCTCTAGAACAGAATTGGTTAAGCAAGGTGCCTGCAATGTTTTTAGGCATAAAAATGCAGGTTCTTGGTTTATCAACAGTTGTGTCTAGCAGTAACTTACCACCGATGTTGTTTAGACCGCAGATTCTGTTGTTTCTGATCCAGGGTTCCTGGATTAGGGCGACGGTCTTGGTGTCGGCCTCCAGCACTCTGCGTAAAGTCGCCGCCGCTATCTGTTTGTGCTGAAGGTTGGTTTGTATGGTTTTGATGAAACTAGGGACTAAGAAGGATGCCATCTTCGTCGCTAGTTTCATCCCTAAACCGCAGTGTCGAGTTCGTCTCAGTCTCGCTCAAACCCTGTTGGGGAGCAGAGGTGGACGGCTCCGGAGTTGAGGTCTTCTCCGAAGGCTCACTCGCCACTGCAGGTTGTTGATTGGCCTTCGCCTTCTCCTCTTCTTCCGAAGAGAAGAAGCGTATGTACCCACTCCCTGACATGTGGGCTACACGGCGGTCTCTGTTGACGATGGCTTGTCTCTGGTCTTCAGGGATTCCCAGGATTAGGTGTACCACCTTTTCCTTGGAGCCTTCCTCCAGAGATTCATCCACCGTCATGTTGTAACACTGCCAAGAGTCCACTTTGTACCACGGGTTTTGGGCACAAATGACTCTTTGCAGTGTCTCCGCATCGGTGATGCGGGTGTGAAGGAGAAGCCCTGCCTTGAGCTTCTTTTTAAGTTCTGACTGCTTAATCACAGCCAGAGTGGTATTTGGTATTGGTGAGGCTATCTTTTTCACAGCCTTCTCCAGCCAGCTGAGTGCGTTCGCGTCCTCACACCACATCGCTAGCACTCCGTCTAACAAGAAGGGCCGCCCGCGGAAAGATGGAGCTTGCGCGCCGGGAGACGACGGAGACAGCACAGCCTCCAGGATACCATCATCGATGGCTTCCCTCAGCTGGTCTGCCTGCTCCTGCGAGAGGTCCCTCGGCGGGACGGTGATAACCGCCACCCTCAGATGCGAATTACTCGCGTCTGCGTAGCTCACCGTCCGCTTCGGATTCGCGTCAGTTTTCGCGCGTTTAGCTTCCCCCCTGGGGGAGCGGGTCTCGTTCAGACGAGCTCGCTTCGAGGAAGCGCGCTCGTTCTGACCAATACCGCTGCCAGGTTTCTCCTTTTCAGGAGCGGGATTCTCCTTTTCAGGAGTAGCTTTCTCCTTTTTTGGAGTCGCAGCGAAACTCTTACCGCGAGAACCTCTCGGTGTTCGTCTCCTTTTCATCTGACTGGGTGGTGGTGGTGGTAGGGTCGGTGGCTCTTTAGCCTCCTGTACTGGCATCGCCTCCTTTGAGGTGGACGGTACAGGTTCGCGCTGCGTTTCCGCTGCTGCGTTAGCTGCCACGTTTTTCAGATTTTTTGTCTGTTCTTGCCGAAGGGCCTTCCTTCTCGCGCGCCTGTTGGGGCGACTGCGTTCCGGTTGGCCCTTCGGCTGTTTATTAGCCACCTGCTTTAAACCCTTTTTCAAGGGGCGTTTGTGGCATACTACGGACCATTTAGACACAGTTGCTGTGTCAATGGTCGACGGTATGGCCTCTGCGAGGCCCGACATATCCATAGAGCACAAGGTGTCCCCCCCAGAATACGTGGGACAGACCGAGTTAGACTCGGTGAGGGATTCTCCACTACCAGTGGTACCCTCCTGGGGTAAATAATTCTTCCTTTGTGCTTCCATCTTAGTTGTTTGGGCGGGGATGTAAACTCACACTACCTGCCCTTGGTGCGTGTGGTACAACTTTTTGGGGGGATTTAGTGCCCCAAGGCTATGTGGGCCTGGATGTGGTTTTGCGCCGCCACTGTTCGGCGTGGAAGTTTGGAGAGGATGTTAGGATAGAGTTGGGTTAAGGGTTTTTGAGGTACGGCCAGAGGTTTCTGTTATACTAATTGCATAGGGCATTTAGCCAATAACGGGCGGCAACCTCGTGAAGGATAGTCCACTGGTCTTGCTTAGGGGATCTTCGCGACCTGCGCTCCTCCCTAAACCATTTACCAAACCCAGCATCGGACAGACGCTGGGAGTAGGGAGCTTGTCAATCAACCAACCAATATAAAATTGATTGACCCTCTCCCCGCCCTGCGGCAACATAAATACATCTTTGAAAATTTCAAATACCACAGTTCATGAGATACAGGCTGGTGACAGACGGACGGACAGACAGCGGAGTAATAGATTCCCGTTTTACCCTTTGGGTACGGAACCCTAAAAAGAAAAAGAGGACGGACAACTGATCGCAGACGATTTTACGATCAATTTTACAATAAATAAAATTATGTTAACGAGATATAGCAATGTTTATATCAGACCTAGAACAGACCATTCACTTGGTCCTTCGAGTAAACAGATCGTTGAAATTGAATGTTTATTGACGAAAATATTTACAAAAACTGTAAAATAAATATCAAAAAAGTCGGATTGGCAACAGAGTGGATTGCTTGATGTCGTCTGACCGATACCTAGGAATAGACAAGGAAACACACTGACCCCAGGTATACTGGGAACGGGGCGGAAGGACAAACTAGCCAATTTGGCCAATCTATCGAACGCATACAATACAAATTGCATGAAACTGACGTATGAGGCTGCGCTTCCATAGAAGCGGAGCTGCGCGAGCTGAGACTTACAGAAATTGACCAATGATATTGCTCGAATCACACATCTCATCTCGGCTACGCAATATCATTGGTCAATTTCTGTAAGTCTCAGCTCAGCTCCGCTTCCATGGAAACTCAGTCTTATATAGAAAACAATACATCAGTTTCATACTTCTGTTTTCTATTCGTTTGAACAGATAGGCCTCTTGGCTACTCGCTCTGGAGGCCTCAATGTGCTTAATGCCTCGGTGTCAAATGTACAAAGGATGAGTTGTCCCTCGTGTTCTCAAATGACTATACATAGTTAGAATTAAGTGAAAGTGTTCCTATGTCCAATACGCAAAAACAGTCGTAGCAGAATCACAAATTGTAAGAGTTTAATGAATATTAGTACTGGGTTTTATGTGACGATTATTTACCGATTATTACCATTCGGGGCCGTCGGGACCTTTTTCTAATTAAAAATGGTATACAAATGTCCCGCTACACACAAATGCCCATTTTCGACAACGATTATTAGATTTGTTTCCTTGTACAACCGATAAGCTCAAGAATAGAGTAGCCTCAGTATTACACAGAAATACAATTTTAGTTATTTGTTATACAAGAGTGCAAAGTCACTTTCGCAAAACGAAATTTTTGCACAATGTCACTTTCGCAAAGCGACATTAACTCACGAAACTGCTGGAGTAACATTCCGCGAAAATGGCGTTTTGCAAAAGTGACTTTGTGCGCAAATGACGTTCTGCGAAAGTTGTTGGTGTGCAATTGACAACATTTCAAAAATGACAACCCCCCTAAATAAAAATACCGTTTCTTTATTTTCCAATTCTGTTTTCGAAAATAGTTTTTTTAATTTTTTATTACTTAATTACAGAGAAAAAAAAAATGTAAAAAACATGCGATGACGTGCCACGCAATCAATCAATATCATGTCATTCATAAATCAAATCCATTGTAATTAATTGTCTTCATCGAAAATATCATTAAATTTGAAATCCATCCAAGACATTCATTTTAACTAATTTAAAACGTATTTTACTTGAAAATTTATTTCAAACATTTCAAATAATATGTTTTTATTTTTGATACCAGAAACGCCAGATTGTCATTTCGCCACTTTTTCGTGGCAGTGACGTCATTTGGCGCTTACGTCTGTTAATGACTGGAATTTTAAACATGATTTTTTGTACGAAAACAACGCAATTCAGTAAAACAATAAAAAATATGGGTCTTCGTTTCCTGTCTAATTTCATATAACATCATAATAAAAAGTATGTTGAAAAAATGAAATGTTGTCAATTATGCTGGTTTGATGATGTGAATTTTATGGTGGTTTTCACCACTTCATCAGTCGCCAGCATGAACTCTGTTACCATTCAATTCGCGCCAAGCACTCCCTAGATGGGTTAAAATGAGTGACATCCATATTTTAATTGTATAATTCATATTTTCATTCATTTCATTAGAAGGCCGCATTGGAATGCTCAGATTGCTGGGTATTGGCCAAGAGGTCCCGGGTTCGAATCCTGGTAGGGGCAAACAAGGGTTGTGATGACCACAAATGTTTGTTCCTGAGTCATGGTTGTGTATATGTTTATATAGTATATTTTCAACATTTATATACATAATTATATTAAAAATATGTCCGTCATCTAGTATCCATAACACAAGTGCTTCAGGCTACTTACTTTGGGCTAGATGATAGGTGTGAGTGTAAAAATATTTATTTATTTTTATTATTATTATTTATTCATATTAATGTGAAATAAAAGTCATCGCTGTATGGGCTAGACCTTTTGCCTTCCCTAAAAATACAGGGGACGGAAGAGCACATTTCTTACTTATTTGTGGATCTTTTCCTTCCGGGCCCACCAAATATAATAATTGGTTCGCTTTAAGTGCTATTGAGTGCAAAACGTTTTTGTAATAATCTTATAAGCCTTTAGAGGTTCCAAATACTAAACAATATTCATTCCTGTGCCGTGCATTAACACACCGGAAGACCTTGTAGTGATTACTGATATCAACTAAGCATTTCTGTGCCACCGTGTGTTCCAAGTCGCTGAGAATTGGAGCTCGAGTCTGACTGTTGCTTACTTACCTACGATGTGAAAAAGCAAACAGTTCCCAAGATAGTTTTCTTGTATCTTTTACGTTTTCTATCTTTCTTATACTGTCCCATCTTGTTTTAAATAAAATATTTAAATATGAAGAGAACTGTAAGTTGGGATGTAACACAAACAGTTTCTTAATTAAAATCAAGCATAGGATTTTAGGTAATCCAGCTTCACCTGGAACCGTCGACGCCAGAGGGGCTGGCTATCTTATCACAAAAGTGTCCGAACACAATAATGTCCTATTATTATGGCTACATTATTATTATGGTGACATCATTCATCATCATCACCAGCCCTTTAATGTCGCCACTGCTGGGGAATGGGCCTACCATATGGATAAAAGAACTTAGGGAGATTAGGCCATAACCCACCACGCTGGCCCAGTGCGAGTTGGTGGGTCACATTTATTGTTATGGCGACAGATTAGTGAGTGCTATGCTACAAATAAAAACATGCAAGGAGACCGACTGTCTTGATAAGTGATTATGGCACTCGCAAGCGAAGCACAGCAGCGGATTTAAAGAAGTGAAGCACCTCATTCCCTCGAACCCGCGGCCTTGCGGGCCGAGCGAGGATCGCGCCTGGGCCTGCGCTGCTTGCTCATCCCCATCGCCGGGCTGAGCCCTCCGCAACCCTTGAGTCGGGGTGTTCCAATGCAAATATAAAGGCCGCCTCGCCTCTCACACTTTTGTACTTTTTCCCGACAACAATTCCCCTTCGGTTATTTCGGAATATAAGCGTCTGGCCCTTCTTACAAAAACAAACAATTACACTCTCAGCTTCAATTGGTTTGGTTTTAATCGCAATCCTATTTTGAATGATAATCCCCTCAGACTGATCTGAGTTAAGCCGAAATGCGATAAAAATGACAAGTAGATTAAATTTCTTTAAGCTAGAGCCTTGCAATGGTATTTTTTTTACCACATCGGGAACCCTCAACCACAGACGGGCTGGCTGTTAGCATTATTATTCTGGCGACAGATTTTGATAGTGGTAGCTAGCCAGACGGACTTGAAACCGAGAACAAATCTGTACTAACCTGGGGATCGAACCCAGGACCTTAACTATAACTGACAATAATGATAATTCCGCTGGGCGAACTACACCTCGGAGGCGGTTAAAATGCTCGATGTCGCATAAAAACGCCAACTTCGATACCTTTGAAATAATGTAGCACAGCGAACTAATTATTAACCTTGATCAATATTGAAACATTGATAAATAATGAGGGCCGCCCTCGGCTGCTCGCTGGGAAGTATATTTTAATTAATACACTTTTGTCCTTTGTTCGCGGTGAACACTCCGTTTGATAATTCATCACAAAGCCCTCAAAAAAGCTGCTCTCTTACAAAGTTGGCGGTTCGCTCGGGTGAGGCCCACGCCTAGCTCTTGTTATTGCTAGCTTTCTGCCCGCGACTTTGTCCGCTGATATTTAAATTGCGATAAAACGGGATTTATATCACGTGCCTGGATTTTTATTATCCCGATATTTTGTCACAGTTACATGCGCCATGATCACCACGTTAACTTAAAACAATATTTCGTCCACTGAGCTACGTTCCCCTTTTTTTAATAATACTTGAATAGTTTTTGTGGAGCCGTTGGTGGTTTTCCCTCTGTCATTCTGGTCCTCAAGGTATACTCCGGGCAAATGCGCTGAGGCGACTTTTAGGACACCCTGGGTGAGTTGAGGCGAGCACATTCTACGTAATTAAATCTCCCAGATCAGCATCAAGATGTCATTGTGATATGTATGTATGTAAACAAGAAGGAACGTGTCATTCGCATGACCATAAAGAACAACAGACAAAGTATAGCGAACGAAAATATGGAGTGGACGCTTTAATTGTACTACATAACGGTTCACTGCTATATTGTGTGCCTATATCAAGGAATATTTATGGTGTGTTAACGTTTATCAGTCCAAATGTAGCAGAAAGGTCCATGAGTTTTCCGTCACGATCGTATCTCGGTGACCATTATCTAGCAACCGCGAACAAGGTCACAACTCAGCAATAACTCACAATAATGACCACTTTATAATTATCCGCAGATTAAAAGAACTGGAGTAAATTAAAAACTTTTCTGCCGTTTAATTGGTTTTTGACGATTCATTGTGGCCTTAATTGGGTCGTTGGGAACATCCAGAGCTCGTTATACTAATATTAATAATGAAGAGGCGCAACAGTGCGTCGAACAATTTGCTGTACAGCGAGAGGTCGTCCTGCTTCTGGCAATTATTATTATTTGGAAAAGTTCCGTGGAAGCGGCTCGGGGAAGATAAAGAGGCTTTCGTCGCTTTACTACCTTTATCGAAACACTTGGGGCCATTAGAGCTGATGCGGACTTGGCAGGGAAGCATTTTTGAATACCGTCGCGACGGGCGCGAGCGACCGGACGCAACTCGCCCGCGGGGTTGCTGCGTACTCTCGTTGAGAAACAGCCAAGTGTGCCAGTGGCAGGTAGACGAAATTTTCGTAAGGCGATTGCAATCGCCTTACGAATCGGGGATCGGAAGTAGCGGAGTTCCGGCTTATCAAAGGTCAGCTTTTTATCGAGCGAGATAAGGGGACGGAACAATGGGCTGTGACCATTTAGTGCACCATAAACACGCGGTCTTGAGGAAAACATTCGACTTTCAACTTGTTGAAAGGGCCGTGCACGACATCACGACATTAATGTCTGAAATACAGCCGTCAGCCGCTGTCGTAAGAACCACTAATGCAACCATTGTCAGCCGATCTATCAGACGCTGGCGTTGTGACAGTTCTTTTTTCATGTAATAAACTGTATATTTCATTGACGATTGAATAATCACAGGTTTTGATATGAAATCTTACGTGACGACATTGCACTTTAGATTTCTTATAAAAATATTTACTCTTTGTGCTACCATTCACATCAGACAGGACAATGTGGGATAGCCATTTATAGAACACAAAGGTACCGAGTCAGGTTTCTAATGTGATGACTTTATAGTGAACATTGACACCATTGTTGTATTCCTTGGTTTAATTAAGTTCGTAGTTATAGGATTTACAATATTTTATTTATTTATTTATCGACACAATCATCAAGATTACATTAACTTATTTTTATTGAATAAGCTCATCACAATAAGACGGACCGTTCCTAATCGAACCTTATTTTTGTGAGTATAATAAAACTGCGGTACAGCCTCCATTCGTTCATTGGTAGTGACATTTCGGACAAATATATCTGTTGCGCGAATGTTTGGAGTAATTTTATTTGTAAGTTTGCCGTCAGCAGGCCCGGCCGGGACACTATTCCGGGAATCCCGCAGTAATTGGGTACGGGGCAACAAACACAGCTGCAGGATACTTTCTACAGTTAAACCTTTCGCTTGGTTAGTTTTTTACTTAACCACGGTGGCCCGTCGCTTGCCGATATTAATATTAAACACGACAATCCCTTTAGATCAGAATTCACGTAAATGTCGGGACGGGGCGCTCAGTCGCGGAGGGCCCTCGACGGCTGAGCGGCTCTCGGCAGTGATAAATCAACAGCTGAGAGCGGGCATCAACGCTTGAAATACATAACAATCTGTGTACCTCCCACCTGTTCGGCTTCAAGCACCGCCTATAGATTTAATATAAAATAGTTTTAAGTTCCCCGTGTGCCACGCGTTGGCCGCAGCGCCCGCTGAGAGCTCGCATGTGTCGAAGCGTGCGAAGAGAGACGCGTGGCCGTGGACGCCGCGAGCCAGTTGAGCGCGCGCCAACGCTAAATGATTTTCCTCTTTTGTGGTGTATAAATAGTCTATAAATAGCGCGGTCCGGCAGACAAGATGTTAGAGAATATTCTTATTTTTATTTAAAAATAAACCTGTTTTGGTTCCGGAACAGCGGTCCGCCGCTGGACGCTCGCCAGCGGCTGCTATCGGCCGCAGTCCGGTGCGATGGACGGAAGCTCCTAATTATCTTAACGCGAGTTGAGAAGTCTTCCCGATTTATCTGAAAGTCTGCACGATAATGCTTGCCGGGAATTAATAGCGTTGTTGTCCGATTGTCGGCTGTTTTCTTGGGGTCATTGAACCGCCAAGTAGCAATGGATTTCACTTCTTTTGCAGCTGATGTCATTGTAAAGGGACATTAATTCAACGCCGAGAGTCGGCCGCTCGTTGGAAACGAGAGATAAGGCTCTCCACGTTTAATGCCGCGAGTAAAATGCAAATTGGATGTCGATGTTAAAACTTAAAGACCAATGAATAACAGCTAACATTGTGAAGTAATTCGCTTTTCCTGTTTAAGGGTTCAGGTTTTTACCTATTATTTATTTAAAGGATTACCAACTGAACACATACATGACATTTGCATTAAAATTACAAGAAATAGCAGTAATTGCTTGAGACAAAATGTAATGCGTTTTAATTAGAGGTACCCACTATATTTAATTTTTTTTAATAGGTTTAATTGGTTTATTGTTAAGATTATTTCCAAGGATGTATTCTTCTGTCTGTACCGTTCTTTAAACGAGTTCTAGCTCCACCTGAATTTAAATCTGTATCTATTATGCACGCGTCTGAGAGTTTTCTCGTCAAGAAATCCTAAATAGTTGTGTCTTACGAAAAGGAGATGTGAAAACTAAGATATTCAATATTACCGGCTTCCTCTTTCATTCATATCAGTCAGACGTCATCGAGTCATGCACTCGCTTTTAATCCATTACATCAGACAACTAGTTTTTTATTAAATGTGTAGAGCAGTGACGGAAAGGACCATAATAATATCTAGAGACCGATAAACAGGGGATGACAGTGCTCCAATACATCCTGAGCAAAGATTTGACTAAGGTTTTACGGCCATCTGCCTGCTTTTTAAATTTGGTACCCCCTTGGGGTATTCTGTGTTTTGCCCTCTACCATTCGAGTGCTGCAAGGTGCTTGTTAGTTTCCGCTGCAGGCAATTTCCTTTAGTCAATTACGATGCCCCTCACTTATTAAACCCAAGGAAGTATAATAGCTATCAACTCACGAGTGGTCTGTATTTGCTTGGGTGCCTGTAATAAGTATTTAGTCACTTGACGAAGAGCTTTCGAGATAATTTCGTTCGGTTTTATCACAATCGGAGAAAACCACCTGTAAGAGCGGGCTGCGTGCGGCTGAAAGGCGCCGGTTCCGACAGATACAGGGTTGGTGGATAGGAATTAGGCACTATTTCCCCAGGGACTAGCTCCGGCTGGCAGCGTGGAGACCCCCATAACCCTGTACATGCGGGAATTGGCGTATCCGTAAATGGTGGTGGCAATGGTCCTTCGAGCCGGATCTCCCTATTAAACTGACAGCAGTATCTTCGGCTAGTCAATGCTGCGCAGATTTCAAGATCTCATTGAACAAATACTTACCTCGCTTTTCCAGAGCTTTCAAGACGTTTTCCATTGTCCAATGGGCAGTACATAATGTGCCAATATAAATATTATTGAGCACAAAACCCCTCGCAACAGCTCTTGAAAGCTGCTTGAGGGATTAAGCCGTCGTTTTTTTCTATCAGAAAAATGAGTTTTTATTTATAAATGAGGTGAAATGGCCACGGGGCACCATTGTGCGGCCCAGGCGCGGCCGACCCTTCGAAGCATTGTTCTCTATTATACTCCACCTTTCATCCAATCTACGTCATCCGACGTGTGTGTACATGCCGATTATTGTTAAGAGTGGAAATGATTGAATAAATTATCGGAAAATGTACCTGAACATTGTGAACCAAACTCTCCCAGAGTTTGGGCTTAAAAAGCTTTCGGGGTTTCAGTGTGTTCGCGTAAATAATAGAAACCTTAAAAGAGCAGTTTCGTAATGAACTCTCAAATTTTGTATTTGTTTTGCAATTGAACGTTATATAAATTTTAGAAAAAAATATTACAAAGGATTGCCCGGACTGCAGAGGTGAGGACACGGTTTCGATTCCCGCATCAGGACAAATAATGTCTCGAAATTGCGACTTTATTTTCTTGGTAACTGAGTTCCGTTTGCAGAAGCGCTCTGCCACATCGCGCTTCTCTGTCTATTCACCGAGCGTACAAACGAAGCCTTCACGTGGTGCGATATGGAGATTCTTCTCAAAGCGCGTTGTGCTCCACATTTTGCAATATCAATCTGGAGATATTCTCATCTCGCGGAAATGCAAATATCTCTTTGTGAGACAAACCTCGTTAGGCGGCGTCGCGCTTTATACTGCGTCGTGTCATTCTTTAGAAAAATTCTTAGATTGCGTCTATTAATCACAAGGAAAACCGCGTCCATACAATTGACACTGTAGTTCAATTCACCGTGGAGTGTTTGGCGTTCTTTCAATGGTGTCAATCAAATTTTTGCTTCAATAATTCAAGAGTGGATTTGTGCAAGGAAAGTGGTGTTATTTTTAACCGATGAAAAAATGGAGGAGGTTACTCAATTAGTACCCATATGTTTTTTTTGTCACACAATGATCCGTGTTGATCTAATTTATATATAATTATTAAAATAATAAATTAATTAATTAAATGAAAGTGTTGTGGTGTATCGGATATTGAGCATTTATAGTGGTTTTGATGCAATTTACGTGGCCAATAAATGTATCGGTCCACACAAGTATGTAGTATAAACAGCCAACTAATAATGCGTTATTATTTTGATTACAAAATTCTCTTGCAAGCGGATTTTTTTTAATTTAGATTAAAAAAAATTCCGCAAGCTCCATAAAGTAAAATGTGTGCAGTTGAAAGAAGTCGAGCCAATGGTGGTGTGACCGGTGGCGCCAACACTAACCCGGCAGCCCGGGTGCGCCTCACGGCGAGACCGCTCAGCGCTCTGCCCCTCCAGACAAGAGGCCAATGGATTCCAACGAATGCAATACAAATGTATTGCATTCGTTGGAACAACATGGCGACCGGAGTGTCAAATGCTAGAGGGGCTGTCAAAAATTTACATTTGTAATCTATTCGGTCGAATAGATAGCTGAACTACTCCGAACCGAGGAACATTGATGGGCTTTTTTATAAGAAGTTTGGTTTGTTAACTAATATAGCTGTAATGTCTTCAAGCATAATATATTGCCCTTATAATATATGTTAATTAAATTAAATCCATATAATTAAACACATTTTTCCCATAAAAGGCTTGAGAAATGTGAACAATTAACATATTCAGAAGGGTATTTTTGGTTTAAAACACGACGCATAAATGATGTCGACGTCGCACATAATGAAATGTGACGTGACAACATACTGTGAAATAATTAAATTCAGCTTTCCGAGTAATGATGTCTCACGTGATTACGATATATTTAAACACGTGACTATGGTTAGTGACGGAGATCGGGCTAGGAACGAGACGGGCGATGTTTATTCAATATAAATGCATACAAACATAATTAATCTCACCTGTATGTTTTAACACTCGCGTTTCGCCAATTAGGTAAGCCTATTACCATCTATCGGGTATGTTAATTGCAACATATTGCTAGGTGGTATAAGAGGAACGCTACCGCCCATTGCTCATCGCTTTCTTAACGGTTAGTTGCCTTGTATGACGCCTGCCCTGCGGCAGAGATGGGTGACAATTGTATCGTGCTCTACCGTTATATATAAATATTAAAGTTAGTAATATTTTAGTAGGTTGGAATCCGTAGGTCAGAATACATAAGGTCACATTTATCTGTGTATATCGTAGGGCCACTCTAATATGGAACTTTGTTACAGTGGTTTTAGGAATAAAAGGAACGCTCTTTGCCTAATAGCTAGCAAATAGTAGAGATTACTCATTTATAATTTAAAATATTTCCCCACGGTATCTGCTGCGTAAACGAAAGACCACTACTGTTCAAGATAAATAAAAGTAAAGAAAAGAACATCCTGGAATTGCTTCACGGTGTCGATAAAAGCTGCCTCTTAGTAATTGAAGCTCGATTTCATCTTCGGCCCTTATCGTCACTTATCTTCAGGTGAGATGAAGGGCGAGAGCTTACAGACAGCTACGTTGCACGTTTTCTCCGCAAATATTCGTAAATAAATGACATTCTCTTAATTTACACTATAAACAATAAATCACGCCTATATCCCAGAAGGGGCAAGCAGAGGTGAACTAGCACCCACGTTTCGCCAATTATGTTAGGTCCCATGTAATAGGCCGCGAGCCTATGGCCATTTATCGGGCACAAAAGTCGCAGTACATTGCTTTTGCTAGGTGGTATAAGAGGAACGTTGCTGCCCATTCCTCATCACTGATTTATCCTTAGTCGCCTTGTACGACACCCACGGGAGAGCATTGGGGTGGTGACAATTGTATTCTACTCTGCCGTCACCACACGGCATCACAAACAATAGTTTTAATAAATCCTTTTTAATACAATAACAATATTACATAAACACATACCTATATCACATTTTTCCCCTGATGGGTTGGCTGGTAGGGCTACCACGTTTCGCCAGCATATTTCTAGTCCCGTGTAATAGGAGGCGAGCCTATTGTCAATCACCGGGAACCTTAATCGCAGTAATTTGTTAGATGGTGAATCAGGGATCAGGTACTCGTAATAATATAATAGGAAATGGTCGGTTGTACGTCCCGCAAGAGACAGAGATGGTGACAGTGTTTTTTTTACCGTCATCACACGGTCATCCACGTTTCATAAAAATCGGCTTCAATTTGCTTGGTAATATCTTTGTCTTATTAGTCTAGCATTTAATCTAAATCAATTGTCTTTTACATAATATTCGTAACGAAATACTTCATAGTAGTAAGTGTAATAAAACTAATAAGTACACTAAGAACCTGTCCCATTCAACTCACTACGATAAACTTTAATGGGCACTTTAAAATTTCATACTCGCCGAGCTCGGAACTTGGACAACAGTTTTTTATACTACATATTGTAGAATATTTTTATAGTGGGCATAACGTCAAGGCAAAAAGGCTGAACTTAGCTAACGGTATTTCGCACTGCATTATTCAATTCTAACGTTTCAATCGTTTCAGAACGGATGTCGTAACTGAATGTGATTCAATTAATTAAATATTAATGAAATTGCTGTATGATGGCAGAGGCATCATTGAGCCGTGTCTGCAATTGTTACGTAAAAAATATTAAAATAAAAGTGTTTCCAATTTCAATGTCTTCCTAGGAAATAAAAGTGTTTCCAATTTCAATGTCTTCCTAGAGTTTTTGGTAGCTTTTTACGACATCTGCCTGCACTGTGAAATGGTTGTCAGGGTGGGCGTTAGTCTATAAATAATCCCAACATTAATCTACATTTCTGGCGACAGACTTTTGTACCTATTTATTGTTTGCACAAAAATTTATCTTTGAAGTACCACTCTAACACAACAAAAATCCAATAATTAAATCACTCAAACAGATGTGCTTAATGTTACGCCGAAAACTCTTGTATTATTTTTACGTGCGTACCAATCTTTCTATCTTTGCATTATTCTTTATATTGTATGCTGTTAGTATTTATAATGCGACATGGATGGTCTAGTATAGATAGGTATTGCAAATACTATTACTAATATTGATAGGAATTTCTAGAAAGAAATGCTTAGATGTCATCCATCGATTGAAGTGGTATAACAAAGGGATTATGAAACATGTGTTCACGGCTGCCATGTATTCATCACTTATTATATATATTCCAATGCGTAATACATAAAACGTACACTATGTGCTGTGGAACGGTTCAAATCCAATAATACATCGGGATAATTAATATTAATGCCTTCACAGTGTGCCGTCGCAGAGGCGTATTAGTACCATGTTTGACGAATAATTAATTGTCAATAATTGTATCTCCTAAATCTTTTGACTGCTGAATTTGTCTTGAAGGAGCAAAGTGATTTCTTTTTGAGAGATCCAGGTACAGCATTACCTGAAGGGTCCTACCCAACATTAACGATAATAATTACTTAATGGTTTAAAAATTACAGTTCAAAACTTTAGTCTGACTTGTTCGTGCGCGACCCTCCTATGAGGGTGGCGGCGACGGGCCCTCTGGACGCAGGCGGGGTTGAGTGATGCGGGGAGGAGGGGAGACTAGCGCTTCCCCGCAGCATTGAGCGCGCCCCGTCCCCGCCACCGTCTCGTACCGCAGAAGGGTCGCGCACGAACTTGTCGGGTAGGTCTAGATTTAAATGATTTTTTTGACATTAAGTATTCATTTAAGTTAACTGACTCTGCCGCACTCAGAGACGTCAAATAACGTTAATGAGTACTTAACGTCAAAAAATGACAATTCAAAACTAGTCTCTATTCTTGCCGGGTCTATGGTCTAGATTTGAATGAAATTTTTTTACATTAAATACTCATTAAAGTTAATTGATGTCTCTGAGTGCGGCAGTCTGAGTGCGGCAGTTAATGTAATTGGTCAACCATAGTAACAAAGATTTATGGGAGGCAGCCGCTTTCGTCAGCTGTGCCCTAAACCAGTGCAGCCGATGGCAATAACAGTTTATGTCCTCGTAACAACTCTCCGCTTTAATTTCAAGGAAGGTTGTTGAGGAAAAGCGTGTTTTGTTTTACACAAGCAATTATATTCAGGTAATTACCCTTCGGAAGTGGCACGGTGATTTATACGTGACGTTTTAATAACTCGCAACCGGCAGTTAATGCGGACTATATTTATTTATTTCATTGGAAAACTTCATTAATTTTTTAAATAGCCCTCTGAAATATGTGGCGTGTGGTGACGGCAGAGCGGTATGCAATTGTCACCACCCCCATCTCTCCCGCGGGTGTCGTAAAAGGCGACTAAGGGTTAAGATAGCAATGAGCAGCGGTACTCTTATACCAACTAGGAATATACATAAACATGGGACCAAAACTTAATTGGCGATAAGTGGGTGATAGTTCGCCCCTGCCTGCCTCTTCGGAGATTTGTGTATGTATGTAATTCTTTAAAAAAACTATATTTGATGTATGAGCTAAAACATAATAAATAAATAGAACATACTTAAACCAAATAGCGGTTATCTCATAAAATTTTAGCTCGTACCAGTCAGAGACGAGCACTAATTCGTCGGCCGACATCCACCCGTTGTCAACAGGTGTCTGCGTGGTCCACAAATTATCTCTAACACCTCGTAAGTACTTACCTGCTGGGCTTCGCGTTCCGCGTGTGCCGCGAGCTGCCTGCGACCCTGCCGCGTCAAGGTGTGGCTCACGTGTGGCTCGGAAGGGGTGTGGGGGTTAGCGCTCGCTATTCTTTCAACTGTCACCGTACCACCGTCTCTGTATTGTCTGAACAAAGCCTACAATGAATTCCTTCCTCCAGGATTATGCTTCATTTAATCGTAACGTTCGCGCCAAAATTATGTGTGTAATTAAGACTGTAATTACTGTGGTTTCGTTCTCCTCGGTGCGGCCGCGGCCCCTTTCCTGTACATGTATTTTTACGAGCTTTGTTCTCTATGTTCTTATTACCGTATAGTCTATTAGTTTTTTATTTCATTCATAACCGTGATAAGTTGATTTACTTAGGGGCAAATAACCTTCGGCCTTTAGCTGTCTACCCACGGTCGACCCTTCACAGGATATTTATATTATATATCAAATGTCAGGTTCCCCAAAAGCCTCTGTATTGAAATCACATATTGTAAATGTTTTGAATTCTCGAGAAATTTAGTGGTAAAAGATCCAATTAGTAACCCTTCAATATAATTATTTTAAATTATGTAGCGCATTACGTTTCGAAGTAAGGTCGTATAAAGTCGAATCCTCTGGAGCACTACAGCCGTAGCGACCGAATGTAGCGCTACATGGCTACGGTGCTACAACGCGTTATCAATACGACGGGATATATCACTTCATTACTACTTCTTCTTGTTTCTCGCTCAGCTAACGAGGAATATATAACTTATATAACTTACAGCTATAACTTACATTAATATGCAAGTATATAAACGCAAATTAACTTTGCACGACCGCAGTTGACAGACGAAAACTCCCCAAGCTCAAAATGTTCTTCAAACAAACAATTATTGTTCATTTAACTTTATCTCAATGTCACAAAAATATGAATAAGAGAAGTCCGTCGGAAAAAATGGCTCCGAAATTTTCACAGGAGCTACGAATATTTTGGTACTAGCTGTACCCGCGACTTCGTTCGTATTCGGAAAATTCTGTTCTGTTCTGATCCTACAGGCGGACTGACATAGTTGCGTTTTAACACAGTGATTATAAAACTGCGACTTCTGTGCCCGATAAATGGCAATAGGCTCGCCACCTATTACTTGGGATCTAACATAATTGGCGAAACGTGGGTGCCAGTTCACCTCTGCCTACCCCTTCGGGGATATAGGCGTGATTTATGTATGTATTATAAAAAGAGATGTGTGTCAATTGAGCACTTCTGAAGTTACTGGTTCACAGACCACTTTCACGACAGAATCGAAGCCTTTCTAATACAAACGCAAACCATACCGCCCGCCTTGGATATAATGAATGCGTGCGTGGTACTAAATTATCATTTTGTTGCGAAGCTATATTATGACTATGATAAGATATTCATTAGAATCAAAATTGATGTCAATTGTTCAATATTAAGTAGTTGTGTTAAGTAATGTATTTTACTTTGATAAGGAATAATATCATGTATTATTTTAGAACAAATTTGATTACCAAAATAAGTTTATAGTGGATCAAACCTTAAAAGATAGATATATGCTATCGCTTTTTTTTAGAAATTTTTAAGGAGAACATTTCCCCCATACATGATTTTGTATAACTTTAACCGTTTACGATGCGTAAACGGACGCACGCAACGAAAGCTCTGAGAATTAATTATTTTTCCCGTTATGCAACATTTTTCATTGATGCTCAGCTCCTATTAGCCGTAGCGTGATGTTATATAGCCTATACATACAGACAGAGATTTCTAAGATTAGCGCGTTCAACCAACCAAACAAACAAACTCTTCAGCTTCATAATATTACTAGTTTAAATTTCAATGGTCCTAAGATTAAACCATCCATGAGTGAAATGAATATTCAAAAGCGGAAGTCACGTGTCACAGTGACCGGGCCTCCTTTGCCGGTGAAGTGTTGCGCCATTCTAATGTCCCGTATATTTTGATTCCATCTCGGGCCCCTGATAGCTGTAATCAGATACAATAAAAATAGTCGCGCGAAGAATGGCACGGAGGCCCCCTCCCGGGCGCCGGCGGGCGGAGGGTTCTTATCGACTCGTTCAAATACGGTGTCGTAGCTGAAAGTGGAATAAGTAATTAAATTTGTTCTGACACCGCGCGCTATCGCTTCTTCACCGACTCCGCTGCCGGCCCGGGCTCGCCGATGCCAGCTGATAGCGAGATGGTATCAGGACGAGGCTTTTCGTACTAAAAGGATTTAATACATTGGCGTAAGGTCCCACCTATCTTATTTTGAGAAGGTCACGAGCCAACCTTTTTTCAAATGATAATCTATTCCAAGGAGTTGTAACGTATCGGAATCGAAAATTTTCGATCAATTAATCCATTAGTCCAGGCAAGACGTTGGTAGATTTTCTCTTTGTTGCAAAAAAGATTGTAGTTAGAAAAAGTTCGAAAAATCGAAAAAAAATAGTCTTGATGCGGGAATCGAACCCGCGTCTCGACAGATGCCTATACCACTCGGCCAACCAAGACGTTCTTGTTTTTTTATTTGTAATATTTTTCAAACTTTATTATACTTAAATAATATGATAAAAATAATTTTCAAAATCTATATAATAATTCCTATGATTTTTTTTTTTTATTCAGTGCACGGAAAATCCATCGAAAGAATTAAATAGTAAAGCTATTACATAAATTTTAATTCTAAATAAAATTTTGGGATGCAAAAATGTTTACATTGACAATTCTGGATTTACTGCTTTAATTCACAAATCATGGATGTGTAAGATATTTCATAACAAAATATTTTTGATATAATAACAAGCCATGTTGAAGATAGATCTTAATTCCAAAATCATGAAAGTCACCGTAACCAGTATTAAATAGAATAATTTCTGTTCAAAAATGACATTCGACCGTTGTTCTAGTTATAATCTAATTGATAGATGTGGAGCGCTGAACCGTATTCTTTGGCTCCAACTCACCGGGGAGTAGCCGGTCTCGGAGTACAGCCAACGGCACTTGAGACTGCCCAAAACTGGCAAATTTCTTCAAGCGATCGTTAACTTTAAATTGTTTGTAGCAAAGCACATTGTCGGTGGAGAAAATTTGATATTCTGTGGCAGCCTGACGTGCGGTCGGCTGTACAAACTAGCATTAATAAAAGGCGGCTAAATCAAGCCATGTCCCGCCCTACGGTGCACATTTTTCACAAGTCCGCAACCAAAGTTTAATTGGACGGCCGCCCGAGCCTCGGAGATTGCGGTTGAACATTTCTAGTGATTCTAATGGCATTGGTATTTCGAATGGCAAATTGCTAACGTAATCTCTCGAAAGTAATGGAAGGTCCACTTTGGGCGTGAATATTTGAATCGATTCGCGATTATCTGAGCTCAACAAGTTAATCGACACGTCGGCTCTACCTTTACTTCTCTTTCAAACTGTTTGGGCTACTATAATGGCCATTCCAAATAATATAATAGTATTTTAATGTTTCTACTCACATAAATACATACATAAGTAAATCATGCCTTTCTCCCCAAGAAGTGTTCTAACACCCGCGTTTCGCCAGTTTATTTAAGGTCCCATGTAATAGGGGGAAGGTGTAATAAATTTTTGACCATTTTATATTACTATTTCATTTAAATTAACAGTTTTCAATGCATGTGCATTTATTACTTCATCCCATGTTCTTTATAAATTAAGTGAAAGTCGTATCGAACTTAGAAAATAAATATTATTTTCATCCCACCATCTCGGAAAAAGCATTTTTGCTCTTCGATATCTGAGTGCAAAAGCTGTTTTTATCCTCTAGAGGTTAAAGTAAATTTGAATTTAGAACATCGTGTGCAATGAGTTTGTGAATTCAAAACATCACTATACATATCGTACGTAGTATTGTATTCTCTTTGATACATATTTATTTCTACCTCCATGGTGCCGAAATTGTCATGCAACCTATTTTAATTTGTTAAAAACTCAGACTCGGAACCTTCTTGGTGTACTTTTTTTGTAATTTGCTTTGCGGGCGCCATTTTCTTTTCACATCATAAATTTGTTAAAACCTAGGAGTTCCGTGACAGTCAATCAGCTTGGCGTCAATCTTGCTTTAAACATTTTGATCGTCTACAACGCTTGCTTGATGCTTGAGTCAAGCATTTAAAAGCTTTTTAGGTCTGTTTGATTTGTTTACGCTAGCAACGGAACAAAAACATACAGAAAGTCAACGTGCTTGACTTAAGCTGATTGACCGTCTCAGAACTCCATTAGGGACGGTAATTTTTATTAGGTATATACAGGTGTGTCTGGATGAATTTTGCGGGTGTGGCTGGCTGGATGGGTGGCTGTTGGAGGTGTGTTTGGGTGAATGGGTGTTTTGAGGGTGTGTCTAGGTAAATGGGTGTTTTGTGGTTGTGGGTGTGTCTGAATGGATGGGTGAGTATTGTGGGTGTGACTGGGTGGATGTTGTGGGTGTCTGAATGGATTTTGTGGGTGTGTCTGGGTGAATAGGTATTTTGTGGGTGTTCCTGGGTGATTGGGTGTTTTTTTGGGTGTGATTAGGTGTTTGTGGGTGTTTCTGGGTGATTGAGTGTTTTTGGGTGTTTTGTAGGTGTTTCTGGGTGAATGGGTGTTTTGTGGGTGTTTCTGGGTGAATCGGTGTTTTGTGGGTGTTTCTGGGTGAATGGGTCCTTTGTGGGTGTTTCTGGGTGAATGGGTGGTTTTTTGGGTGTTTCTGGGTAAATGGGTGTTTTGTAGGTGTTTCTGGGTGAATGGGTGTTTTGTGGGTGTTTCTGGGTGAATGGGTGTTTTGTGGGTGTTTCTGGGTGAATGGGTGTGTATTGCGGGTGTGAATGTTGTGGGTGTTTCTGGGTGGGTGTTGAGAGTATGTTTGGGTTAATGGGAGGGTGTTGTAGAAGTTTCTGGGTGAAAACAGAAAATGTTGTGATTGTATTTTTTTTTGTATTTTGCAATTTCCTCGTTGGGGGGGATGAAAAGTTACGTGTTGCACTCGAGTGCAAAGATTTTTCACCTTGTGCTCTTTTGATTCCCTCGCTATCGCTCAGGATTCTAATTTTTGAATCACTCGCTACGCTCGTGATTCAATTTTAGAATCCTTCGCTAGCTCGGTCATCAAAATTGAGCACGCGGTTAAAAAACAACTTTGCACTCACGTACAACAAATAACTATTCCATTTCCTACCAATTGAAGACTTGTACAACTATTGATATCGTTAGAAGTGCTTTTCCGATATAAGATTTCATTGAGCTGTACGAGTTTCTATTGCTTTCAGTCTTATTTCAAAATTGTTAATACTAACCTTTCAGCGGCTTACTATAGTAATGGCTAAGCTATCATAATACAGGCCGGTAACTGGTAAAAAAATATATAGTTAAATAGTGTTGAAAAGAGAACTGTTGTTATTAATGATTCATTCAAAAGTTCACAAATCGAGTCACGAATAAGTTTCAAAGTTATCAAAATAACATCAAAATCAAATCAAATGTAACATTTATTTGATTACCAAGTGTACAATGAAAGTTTACACATCATAACTGACTGGACAACCATTGTTTTGCCCTTATCATTTAAGGGTATAAAAAAACGACTTACGACTTTTTTTCAGATATACACAAAAAAAATCATAACAATCGGTCAAGCCGTTTCGGAGGAGATTTTTAACAAACACTGTGACACGAGATTTTTATTTACTAAATAATATTATGTTGTGGACGCTAAGATAAAAATCTTGCTCTTTATAAGTGGAATTATAAACTGGACCTTGACTCCAAAATGGGAGCATTTGTAAAAGTCCAACGCGCTCTCTGATCGCGCGCGGAGCTGTATCGCCTGAAATTAGTTTTAAAATGACTTTTGTTGCATCGCACTGACGCGCGGCGGATGACGAGGCCATTGGCCCGCTTATCCTCCGTTCTTATTTTACTGCTGACAAGAAGAGTCCTGATTAATGTTCCCACTATGGATGGAATAATATAGAGAGAATGGGCCATAACCCACCAGAACTCGAGATAATATGTTTTTGGTCACCCATTGACCGGCCTTAGAGGCATTGCTTAGTGTCTGCAATCGCAGGCTAAGCGGGTTAAGCTACTCCGCCACCAAACTCCTATTGATTATTTATTAATTTTCAAGAGAAACATACATTACATATTTTCTTATAAATAATTTACACTAAATATACATGTCACAATTAAGTTTCCACAGATTTCTTATCTTAACATGCCATGGAGGCATCCATGGCCTAGTGGTTCGCCCACCGGAATTAAGATTCCGAGGTCCCGGGTTTGATCCCTAGGGGAGTACAAATTTATAATCGGTTGGTGTTAGGACTTTTTCAAGTCCGTCTGGCTGCTACCACCATCTTATCAAAATCTGTCGCCATAATAATAATGTAAACAGTATTATTGCGTTCCGACAATCTGTGATAAGAAAGCCGGCCCCTCTGTGGTTGAGGGTTCTAGGTGAAGCTCGACTCAATGTTCGGCCCTTATCGTCACTTACCATTAGGTGAGACGAAGGACAAGAGGTTCCCCGTCTATCATAATAAAAAAGATTATTTAAGCAGAAATGCAGAGAGAATTTTCATCAATAGCAAGTCGTCACACGTCCCCTTTATTTACGAAGAGCGTCTGCCGAGATGCGGCTGCGACCTTCGCCGCTCACCTCTAAAAGGCAAATGTTTTCTCTGGTTCCAACAGTGTCTGCATTCGAATAAGCCGTGTGTCACGGGCGGTAACTCGATTATCGGGATTGGAGTTGTGATTTGGGCAAATTGGAGCCGAGTGAACGCCCGCCCGGAGCGGGACCTTTTCGCGAATTCATGTTTGCGGAGACGCCGCTACTGGGATTATAATATTGAGATTCCACAAGCCGACAGTGAACCGCCAATATCTAATAATTCACAAAATCAAGAGTTTACATGAGAGGGGAACAGGTGACACAAAAAAACCTATGCGATTTACTGCCGCATTTATAGTCCTTAAATACAAAAAAATTCCGCCGTTTGGTGACGGCAGAGTAGAATATATTTGTCACCACCCCAAATCTCTCCCGTGGGTGTCGTACAAGGCGACTAAGGATAAATCAGTGTTGAGGAATGGGCAGCAGCGTTCCTCTTATACCACCTAGCAATAGTACTGCGACTTTTGTGCCCGATACATGGGACCTAACATAATTGGCGAAGCGTGGGTGCTAGTTCACCTCGGCCTACCCCTCGGGGATATAGGCGTGATTTATGTATGTATGTAAAGTTAATTGACGTCCCTGAGTGCGGCAATCAGTATTCACACAAATGAAAAAAGTTGATGTTTGCCGAAGATAGAATGCATTATTCAAATTTAATTTCAACAGAAACTTAGAAAAAATATTACAAAGAAAGGTTTCTAACCACCAAAATCTTTGTAAGAATACAATAGATAGTATGTTCTGAAATAAGATGTCTAACCTTTAGGGGATAAAGCATATTTAGGCATGAAAAAAAGTTGAAATAAATGTAATGCCTTTAACGCCAGCTATCCTTAAAGAGTCCTTGTGAAAACAATCACTCAAAAAGTACAAAAACTAGCAATTTGATCTGACGTGTGAGAAGAAAGAACCGCTATGTTCCCCAAACCCGAGATGAAACAGTGTCCGGCGCCTCTCGCCGGCGGCCCAAGAATTTCCCAATTAACCCTCCGCTTGCATTTCTTTGTCGACGAAATGAAAATAGTTGCAGCGTCCCGACCCTACAACTTTTCCTTGGAAATTGGGCCAAGGACATCCTCGCCGCCGATAAGGCTCCTACGCCGAAAATTCATGTGATTTAAGTTTCGCGAAATATAACATAATTAGCCTGGCGAAAATTCAGTTTTTAACTATTGTTAACAATTCTAGCTCTCTAAGTTTTGTTAATAAAGATTTATTATTATTTGATTACACGACTAAAATTAAAAACTACAATCCTATTGCCGATTTAAGATGTTAATTGTACAGGATACGTTTATTTTTTCCAATTTTGTCCTAATTATAATTAGTGAATTTCAGTAGTTTTTACTCTGTCATTGAATTCATTATTGAAGGAGCATGTGATAAATCCATCTGTTAACTTAAGAAAAAGTTAAGAGCTACTTTGACCGAAATTAATGTAGTTCGAATAATAAATAAGATGGAATGTGATCAAACAGCAATAGAAAAAGTACTTCAAAAGTAGTTTTATAAAATAGATAGAATTCCATAGATTGAACAGTAGGATATAATTGTTGAATCACATACTATGTGATAATCGAAATGTCCCGTTTAATTCGCTCTTGAGCAACATTAAGATAAATACCTACTTCAATTATTATAATTTATAATTAATTAGCTGTGCAGCGAGAAATCCACTCTCGCTAATGAACGTCTTGCGACAATGGCTGCCGTCGACAACTCACTTCAAACTATTCTATATTCTCTTTCGCAAGCAGGTGTTTTGAAATATAACTTATATCAGCTTTTATATGAAATTGTATTTGCGTCGTGCGTTGAGTAGTCAAAACTAATAGAATGCATTTGTTAAAAGTTAATGAAAACTTTTCAACGTTAAATACTTTTGGTAACGTGTCAGATTAAAATACTACTGTTAACTCCTTCTCCTGTTAGTATCGTACGAGGACATAATGGCCATCATCTTTCTTCTCTGTTCCTTTAATCAATATCTGAATAGAGTACGAATAAGATCTCGGAATATTTTTATTTTTATTATCCTCCTAAGGGGTTACCAGGTTATTTCAGGCCGCATATAAAAGGGTGCGACCTTATTGCTATTCAATGCTTTTATTGTGTTACGCTTTACACAAAGGGAAAATTGCATTAGCCAAGTAATGCTTGATCAGCGAAAAGTGATAAATGACAGTGGAGTCAAAGTCAATACTAGCCGTTGCGACTGCAAGACCAAAATCCCGTTTGCAAAGTTTCACTAACTGCCGCACTCAGAGACGTCAAATAACGATAATGAGTACTTAATGTCAAAAAATGACAATTCAAAACTAGTCGCTATTCTTACCGGGTCTATGGTCTAGATTTAATTGAAATATTTTGACATTAGGTACTCATTAAAGTTATTTGACGTCTCTGAGTGCGGCAGTCAGATACTTTATTAGATTTCCATTACAAGATGCCGGGTTGTAACGGCAAGTAGTAGAATACAATTATGTCACCATCTCCCTCGTAGGTGCCGTACAAGGCGACTAAGGGTAAAGACAGCAATGAGTAATGAGCAGTAGCATTCCTCTTGTACTACCTAACAATATACTACGGTTTATGTGTCCGATAGATGGTAATGGGCTTGTCACTTGTTAGGGACCTAGCTTAATTGGCGAAAAGAGGGCATTACTTCACCTCTGCCATTGGGGATAATGGCGTGATTTATGAATGAATGTATTATTAAAAGAGAAATGGTGAAAAACTATTCGTAGTTCCTCGTCTACATCGATCACCCAAACGCACATAAAATAACAATATATGTATAACAGGAGTTTCCTCCCGGAGACGTCGGTCCGCGGCGAGATGTTCCCTGTCCCCTATTACTTATTATTTATGGCGGCTCACCTTAATCTTGCTAAAATGGCTAAATTTGACAGTTCTCTGCTATAGCCCGTGTGGCCTTCAATTAATTAACTGGACGAGGGTCCGGCGTATCCTGCCACCCGCCCCACATATCAGCCAGCACCGCACTGAGTAAACTGAGCCTTATCACAAGGGCCTAAGGTGCAACACGGTTGCCTTTGATGAGTGGTCGGGTGAACCGGCCTCCATCTGCCGGTGCCACTAATGAAATCAACCTGAACCTCATTATCATTGATATGGGCACGCTCCAGCGCACTATTAACTTTAGATAAATCTGCTTTCTTTGAGAGACTGTAATATGAGATAGGGGCAGAAGCCACTTGAAGGCAGCAGAGCACAAAGGAGCTGTGGAGGGCTTCGTCTCGTTGTACAATGGTCCTTAGTAATCATATCCTTATCTTATCTTTTTTTTTGGCGGGTAGGCGTGAAAATAAGTTGATAAGCTCTGATTTTAAAATTATATTTTAATTAAATATACAGTGGTAAATTGCCTAATTTCACAATAACATTTATAATTATTGCCTAATTACAAACATAGTGTGTGGGCAAAAGCACTACATGTGTGTGACTAGAAATTAAGTGCACCAACCTGCCGCCAGCTGTTTTCAACACAACACTGCACTTGCAATTTTTACTTGGAAAATATCCTGATCACCATGACAAGCATTGTGGATGTTCTCAAGACTCAGAGAAGCCTGGAGGATACTCTGCTGCAGCGGATGACTGAGTTTGAGGCCCATTTAAAGGTAACACCATCAGCATCTCAAACTACAGACGTGAAAACCTTAGCCGAAGACTTCTTCAAATTTAAAGACATGGTTGTGGGTGTGCTGAGTCTTCTTCGGCAGCAGATAGCGAGTTTGGTCAGAAGCGTTGACGTCATTGAGACCAGGCACCGCAGAAAAGCTATCCTTTTCAATGGTGTTGAAGAGCATGAAGGCGAGAATCTCCAATCTTCCATCATCTCAGTGTGTAAAGATAAGCTTGGGCTAAATGACATCTCCAAGCAAAACATCACATTGTGCCACAGACTGGGGACAAGAGGAAAGGAGCGTCAACGGCCTGTCCTGGTCAGGTTTGCTGACCTATCCACTAAGGTCGAAGTCTGGAGCAGGAAGACTAAACTTAAAGGCTCTTCAATAGTCCTGTCCGAGTTCCTGACCCGTCATCGGCAGGATCTGTTCTCCACTGCTCGTCGACATTTTGGTGTCCGGAGTGTGTGGACCAGCGAGGGGAACATTCTCGTAAAGCTGCCAGACGGGAAATTGGCCCGTATTTACGACGGACAGGACCTGGATAAGCTGACTCTCCGCCATCCGCAATGTGGTCAAGTCGAGTCTCCACTACCCGAATCGACGGCAACGGCGCAATCAGCGTTGGCCGCAAAAACAACGCTGAAACCGGCAAACATTAGAGCCAAGCGTGTAGTGAAGAAGTGATCGCTGGAATTTGTGTATGGGTGTTTCTCTTCGGTTGGTTTTTGTCTGTATTTATTCATTTTTGTTTCTGTTTCTCATAACGTCACTGTGGTTGTTTGCTATAATCGCGCTTGCACGAGAATACGGGTCAGTTTTATTTTTCTTTTCTTGTCTACTGTTCCTTGTAAATTGTAAGCATTGTTTCTGTATGTAGGTATGCATGAATATCTTCAATTAATTATTTATTTCCAAGCTGCAGTTCAAGTTTATTTTTCTTTGTTTGACACTGGCATGACAACAGTGACGTTGACACTTCTTTGTCTTAAATTCTCTCTTTTTAGGGAAGGCAAAGGGATCTAGCCCATACAGCCATGTTTATAATTCTCTGTATATAACTTTGATTGCTGATACTCTTTGTCGTCACTTCTATTTTTATATATTAATTTTAATTTTGTATCGACTTGTGACCAGTGTTGCCTGTAGGTATTTTATGCATGACGATTTATGTTTGTGCTGGCTGGCAGGTTGGGCACAGCTAATATTGGTAACTTTAAATTAGCCTTAGTTATTATTAGGCATTAATTTATTTAGTATATTATTTATTATTATTCAATTTATTTATATTTTTATTATTACTATGTCAGATCAAGAAGATTTTAATTTCCAATCTTGTGAAAGCTCCGATGAATCATTTGTTTCTTTCATTGATTCGGAGGGTGAGGCCGAGACTCTGGGTGATAAGATCTCTAAAGCGTTTGGAATTACACCTTTAAGTTTAAATGTCTGTCACATTAACGCGCAGAGTGTACCGAGTCACTTCTCAGAACTACTCGACAATTTCTGTTTAGACTTCATTCACGCAGTTTTGGTATCTGAGAGTTGGCTTAAGCCTTGTCTCGATTCTGCCACTTATGCCCTACCCGGTTACACTCTGATCCGCAACGATCGCGTTGCGAAGAGAGGTGGTGGTGTAGCCATATATCTTAAAAATAGTATACCTTTCAAAATACTCTCAGTCTCTGATCATTTTTCTGTCAATATGGAGCAATTATTTCTGGAGATCGCGCCATCTGGGGTTAAAGCTGTTCTTGGAGTCGTATATTGCCCTCCTGCTGTCGACTACATCTCATCTCTCAATTCTGTCTTGGAGACTCTCGCTACAGATTATGCACATCACATAATCATGGGTGACTTCAACACCGACCTTCTTAAAAATTCTCATACATCTCGCAGTTTTCGGTCAACCATTGAGTCATGCAATCTCTCTTTTTTGAACTACAATGCCACCCATCACAACATTGAAACTGACGATACATGGATTGACCACGCCATTGTTTCCTGTCCTGATCTCGTACAGTCTCACGGTCAATTTCCTGCTCCTGGATTTTCACGCCATGATCTCATTTTCTTAACCTACAACATCAAACCTCCCAAACGATCTCGTGAATTTGTCAAGTTGCGAAACTTTGCGAGACTGGATCTTGACAAACTCTCGCGCGGTGCCTCCTCTATTGACTGGTCTGGGGTTCTAACAGCCACTAGTGTCGATAACATGATTGAGAGCTTCTCTAAAACTTTGCTCTCTTTTTTCGACAAGCACGCTCCTTTACGCACAGTAAAATTAAAAAGACCACCCGCACCCTGGATTACTGATTTAGTGCGTATGGCTATGAGAAGGCGTAACAAGGCGTTCGTTAGATTTAAACGTTGTAGGACAGCGGAAAACTGGGCTATCTTTAAGTCCAGCAGGAATCGATGTAATCAGATGGTGAGAGCTTCCAAACGCCGTTACTTTCACGACAACTTAACTAATTCATCGCCAGCTGACACATGGAAATTTCTAAAAACTCTCGGTTTAATTAAAAAGCAGACGAATTCCATTCCTGCCTCTTACACCCTCGACGATATTAACCAACATTTTTCAGCGAGTTCCAACTCTAAATTGTTGGATAAGACTAATGCTCTTAACGATTTACCTTTCTTGTGCAGCCAACCATCTAATGATTTCTTTTTTTCATCGGTTTCGGAGTCTGAGATTCGCAAAATAGTTATGTCCCTTAAGTCGAAGGCGGTTGGCCATGATGACATTAGCCGGCAGATGATTTTATCCTGCTTAGATGCTTTTCTCCCAATAACAACTCACATTATCAACACTTCACTTGCATCCGGCTTTTTCCCCTCTGCTTGGCGTGGGGCACATGTGTTGCCTCTTCCCAAGCGCAATAATCCGACATTGCTCAATCACTTCAGACCCATTTCTATATTACCCTTCCTATCTAAAATTCTTGAAGCAGTTGTTCACCGCCAACTATCGGCCTTTCTCTTTCAACACAATGTCCTCTCTCAGTACCAGTCTGGTTTCCGGCCTGGTCACAGTACGACGACGGCATTGTTGAAAGTCACCGAAGACATGCGTGAGGGCATGGAGGATTCGCGATTAACGGTATTAGTACTAATTGACTTTTCCAACGCTTTCAACGCCGTTGATCATGATATTCTTCTTGCTATCCTCTCACATTTGCGAGTCAATACTCCGGAACTTGATTGGTTCTCCTCTTATCTTCGGGGTCGCAAGCAAGCGGTTCGTGCTAACGATTCGTTGTCTGAGTGGTGCGATTTAGCGGCTGGCGTTCCCCAAGGCGGCATACTATCTCCTCTTCTCTTTTCAGTTTTTATCAACCTCATTTGTCCTATTCTCAGCAACTCTCACCATCTGTATGCAGACGATCTATCTGTATGCAGATGATCTACAGATCTATGCGCAAGCTGAGTTGGATGATCTGGTTGATGCAGTGCAAGCTATTAATGAAGATCTCTTAAAAATTGCTGATTGGTCACATAAGTTCGGAATCTGTGTCAACCCGAGCAAATGCCAAGGAATCATTGTGGGTAGCTCCCGTACTTTATCCAAACTTGACATGACTACTGTTGCACCCCTCTCCTATGGTAGTACGTCGATTCAGCTCGTGCATAACGTCGTGAATTTGGGTTTACGCATTGACAGCACATTGAGCTGGCGGCCCCAGGTTGAATGCATAAGTCGAAAAGTCATTGGTATTCTAAGGTCTTTATATCATCTCAAACATTTTCTACCAATCTCTACAAAGATCCTCTTAGTTCAATCCACCATTCTCCCTATTTTCGATTATGCAGATGTGTGTTACACTGACATTACTCAGGAACTTCTCAACAAATTGGATCGTTTACTCAATAGTTGCATTCGCTTCATTTATGGACTACGTAAATACGACCATATTTCTTCATATAGGCGTAAGCTTAAATGGCTTACGATTCGCCAACGACGGGACTTAAGGATCCTATCTACACTTTATTCCATTATTAAAGATCCATATGCGCCTGGATACCTGAAATGTAAGTTTCAATATCTGGGTGCATCTCATGGCCGTAACCTTCGATCAGACAGCAAACTAACACTCTCAATGCTTTTCCACCGTACTGGTTTTATTTCCAACTCCTTCACTCTTCAAGCAATACGACTCTGGAACGCACTCCCACCTCATATACAAAGAGCAAAAAATAAACTTGCTTTTAAACACTTGGTGCGCAATCACTATTTGGAATCTGTTACACAAATCTCTCTTTAATTATCTGACATAAATATATAGTATGTATTCTTATTATATTTATTATAAATATAGTTCGTATTTATTATTGTAAGTATATGTATAACATATGTGTATTCATTAAGTAACCTATGTATATTAACTTATTTATGTAAGTATAAGTAGGTAATCATAAATTTTGTAAGGAAGCTTTGATTTAAGGTCATTTATTTACATAACGTTATTCACTTTCTGCACCGCCAACTAATATTTCTGTACTCAGCTTTTCGGTTGACTGGTAGAGAATGCCTTATGGCATTAAGTCCGCCATTTGTAACTTTTGTGTACAATAAAGATTAAATAAATAAATATCCGGAGTCAGGACTGAGGGAAGCACTCTTTTAAGAAGATTAAGTTCTATCTGTGAAGTAGATTATCGTTTAGGTTAGTTTATCGATATCCACAATACATGTCGAGGCCGTCTAAACTGTACTGAAATTAAGGTTTCTTACTGCCGCACTCAGAGACGTCCATTAACTTTAATGAGTACTTAATGTCAAATAATTTCACTCAAATCTAGAACATAGACCCGGCAAGAATAGCGTCTAGTTTTGAATTGTATTTTTTTTGACATTAAGTACTCATTATCGTTATTTGAAGTCTCTGAGTGCGGCAGTTAGCAACTACTAGATGTTACTGCCGCACTCAGAGACGTCAATTAACGATAATGAGTACTTAATGTCAAGAATTTGCAATTCAAAACTGGTCGCTCTTTTTGCCGGGTCTATGGTCTCGATTTAAATGGTTGTTTGTGACATTAAGTACACTGAGTACGGCAGTTAGTCTCGTTAGTACATGTTTTAGTTGACTGCCCTTACATAAATAAGTAAAGCACTAAGAGAACACTGGCCAGCGGCCGGCGCCGGCTATCATCTCAAATCACTGAGCAATATTAGTTTAATTGCGTCTCCTGCCTCCAAACAAGGGGCGAGGTCGCTCGGTATTAGTGTTGTAATATCTTAATCTCCGTCCCAAATACGATTCGGAAAGGTTATTCGCATAAGATTTGCGAGATATACTTTGAGCCTTCTGTCGAGAGCGCAGCTTTATCTGTGCGTTCCTTAGCCTCATAACATTTCCAAGGTTTTTGTCTGGTTATTCAACACAATATTTTGTTGTGTATTCATATTTTAATTAGAATAGATGATTATATGTTATTCATATTCTATATTTAAAATAATTTGTTGTTCTTATGCCTAGGCGGATCTTTCATAATTGAATTGGAAGTCTTTTAAAAAAGGGCCAGGCCAATACACAAAGACGTAATTGAGATAAGATTTTTTTTTCATTCATTGGATGAAGCGAAAGAAATATGTAGGGATCATAGCGAGTGGAATGGGGTGATCTCTGCCTACCCGTGTGGGAGAAAGGCGTGATATAAATGTATAACTATTCATAAAAAGTTACCTACTAACTTGTTGGTCAAAACGTACAATAACTGAGCTCTTTCTCTACTCAATCATAAATCATTTTGGGGTTAAATTGATAAGCGACAAGGAAGCCTTTACAATAACGCAAGCCCTTACAACCTATCAAACATATCGACGAAGAACATGCCCCGAGATATTAGTGTTGAATGGAGCGAACTACTCCGAGTGGGGATTCAATTAACCCGGACGGTGATTTCACTTATTGAAATTCACCATATTCATAGTAAACCCGGCGTTACTTGTAAATGTGTATTGTTTGGTCTGCACAGCTTGTGGTAAGTGGAGATTGCGAAAAGCTCCAGTGACATTCAATTGAAAGCAATTACCAGAAATTGCGCCTTTGAAGGCTCACCGATGATTACTTCACATTCACATTCACGTCCATTCGTCTTTTGGTAGGGTTTTTGTGAATTCCTTCCGTGATGCTAACGACGTCGTTCGGAGTCGTGGATTGGTGACCAGAAATGTCAAAAAAAATTTTCTTTGATTATAAAAAGTTGTAAATAATAATTTATCCCGATATGTTTACCGTGATGTAGGGCAGGTCACGGTATATATAGGAAATCCTCATGTGAAGCATTTAAATTCTTAACAAGGAATTACAACTTAATTTTACAGAGCACGAAGAAGATCTAAACTATTATACCGTTGGCATCATCAAAATTACATTGCTCACTTCAATCAATTTAGAACACACAATATGAACGATATGTAATTTACATAACACTAGTTACGATAGATTATAATTAGTTACAATGAATGTCACAAGCTCCGAACCTGCCGTGAAGGCGACTATAGAATCCGCCGCGCTCTCTGGCTCACTCAGATAAGAATGCCTCTAAGAAGAGCCTGAGCTCCAGACAGCTAAGTGCGGTGTACGGCTATTAGCTCTAGGATACGTTACTAGGGGCTTCATTTCCAGAACCCCAACGCTATCCCTGGTCTCAGAACTACTTGTGGTAATGTCCAATGTGGTCCTTTAAGCCCAAGGCTATAAAATTACACCCACATACATAAATCACGCCTATTATCCCCGAAGGAGAGGGTTAAATGAATTAACATCCACGTTTCGCCAATCGTGTTAGGTCCCATGTAATAAATGGCGAGCCTATTCTCATCATCATGATAAAAAATACGTCAGATATTTTGTAACTGAAGTTACAAACTAATATTTTTAGGGATCTACAGATACGTATCATTAAATTGCTATACGGTGTCCAATTCTGGCTATTTTCAGGAAAAACAATCGATATAATGTATTCTTTAAAAATATAAATCGTAAATAGAAACTCAATCAACATTACAGTTCAAATTTTCCAATGCAGCTCTTTGGAATATTACTTATAAGCTGTTGGAGTTATAAAAGTATCGATGAGGTTTTAAGCCACTTTCGCCGGTCACGGTACCTGCCCGAAGAGACGCGCCAGCTGCGTCGCTCCCACAGATCATCTCGGCAACATGCTAGGGACGTCGCAGATACGGGGCGGGCTTACGCCCGACTCCGGGGGGTTAAGGGGATTATCTCTGTTTGATTTGCTAATGCCTTGATGATATCTATTAATAATTGCCTTCGAATACTTATTGGCGATATTTGGGACCGCTTACACGAGCAGCTGAAGTTGCTCAATTCCTGTTAATACTCGTCAACTAGACGTCGCGACCACATCAAGCGATTTAGGGCGATGATGGTAACATGTAGCAACCTACTGTTGGGATACGACCACACAATATTACGCAATATGGAGCAACATATAAAACTCTCGTGATAAGGAGATGTAGCTAAAGGTACTGTATGACGAGATAGAAAGATTTCCAAACCGGTTGGATATTCAGGAACTCCTATTCGCGACATTGTGAAATGTGGAATATAGTAGAAGCATATTCTGGAAACAATTACCGCAATTCATTGTGATTGCTCCATATTGCTCAATCACAGTTGCCAAGCAATTATTGCCTAAAATTGCCCATGTAAGGGCACCTTAATTTGCTATTTACAATCAGTGTGTTGTGTATCTCGACGGGCGCATCCCAGTGGACCATTTTCGACAATTTTCCTCCAACAACAAGTTACAGTTACATTTATTTTCCTCTTTAGTACGTATATCTGTACAAGTGTACAGCGACGGTCTCCGCCCGACCACTCCTGGCGGTATAATTACACTAGATACATTAATATTTACTCCGGCGGGCCACGTCTTCGGATTCTTGTCTCGTTCAAAGAAAATTGAAACGATCTCTAAAATAAACAAGCGTGTGGAGGCGGCGGGCGGATCGCAGAACGTCAAATGAAAAAAGTTCGGTCCCGCGTCGGATCAGCCCATGTTTGCGGTATACGAGCGGTGGCGGCCATTCAAATTCAGATTCGCCCTTCACGCCTCCATTGACGCGAGCGCGGCACGGATCAAGGCGAAACAATGCGTTATTCGCTTGGAAACGATGAGATTTAGCGAAGGGAGTGGGGCCTTCCTAATATGCGGCGAGACTTCATTTGGCACTTAGAGCGATCGAGCCCTTTTACCGCCAGCTTTCTGATACAATTGGTATATTACTCAGCATGACTCATTCTAAGTGGGAAGCGAGCAGTGGGCTCGAAAGCGGTAATGATTGAATATTTGTATTTGGAATAATAAGCTGATGATGGCCTAAACTAAGAAGGAACTACCAAAATCAGAAAAGTCATGCATCGGCAACCCATATAGCTTCATCCTCCATTAAAAGGGCAAGCTTCTACGGGGAGACCAAAGAATTCAAAGGATTGGTTGGTTAGCGTGTAGAAAGGGTGGACATTTGAACTATGCAGGAAATTATATCACTTCTTACTTACAGGATTTAAGTCAAGTTCTTCAAGCAACTTCTTGAAGTAATAAAGTTGACATCTGATGACGCAAGCAGTTAAATCAGCATTCGAATCCGGCAGGTAGCACTGATTCATCAGAGATTTGGAGCAGACCCGCAGGATCGACTAATGGCCACCGAGACGATATCTCGCGATAAGGCCGCAGTCAACTCGTCGCTATCCCTGAATATAAGCTAGGGTTGGCGACACGCTATTTGTTTTTAGTACTCGGAACAAATGTATTCTGTTGCCGTTTAAACCAGTCTCTTTATTCCTTACCTTGGTCTCAATTTTAGTTTTATCTTTATTATTCCGAAGGGGTACCACATTTTGCCTGCTAACGAAGCAGGGGCAAGCCTATTGCCGTTCATCAGGAATGTAAATCACAGTAATTCTCTGCAGAATACACGAAGAACTACACATTCCTCATTATGTTGAAACTCTTAATTGCCATGTACTTAACCGCTAAAGAGGTAAGCGTGATGATTAACTGTATTCTGCTATGACGTCACCACATGGCAAAAACTAACTATCAATTGGAATCCCAACTAATCCAAGCAAAAACCGAAAATAAAGTGGGATAAGAATTGGTTCGGGCCCTCGTGAGCAAGGGCGCCCCTGAGGGCATCGCCCGGCGAAGGTCGCGGCTCGGCGCAGGCGCACTCACGCGGCATTCAACCAAACTCTCGCATAATCTAACCGCTTACGGAGATAGCTTCGGTTCGAGCAATGCTGAGCTAGTAGATGTACATTTCGAATTGGTACATAATGTTAACTAATTCAACTTGGTAAATTGTCTACCCTTCTAAACAAATCTTGCAATTGTCTCACCATGTCTTCAGCAGCACTTTAACATTTCCACTGCTGCGGCACATACCTTCCTTGTGAACGGGAGAGTGGCCCATAACCAATCATACGGACTCAGCCAGCAACCTAGAACCTTGAGATAAACTTTTTAGTCACCCAATTATATCCGGCTTCATTTTATTCACTACTAGTGGTCGCCCGCGGCTTCGCTGGCGTTAATGTCGGTTGTTATATAGCCTATAGCCTTCCTCAACAAATGGACTACCTAACACAAAAAAATTTCAATTTGAACCAATAATTTCTGAGTTTAGCGCGTTTAACCAACCAACCAAACAAACAAACTCTTCAGCTTTATAATATTAATATGGATATTCAAAAATTATACAAATTAAATTACACCTACTCACGAAAGCTCCTTCGCCCCTGTGCCCGATCTCGTCTCAGTATTCGATATTATGGCATAGCAATTGGTTTCCTCTGAACAAATAACAAAAAAATATCAATATTTTGCCATCCCAAGGCAATCGGCTGAAAAGGAAAATATTTATTAACTCGGCATTTAAGACTGACCTATTTCTTTTTACGAATAAATGTTCAGTCAAGTGGAATCTCCCTCCTCAGCCGTGGCCAGTCGGACACGTATCTAATGTAATTACGTGCCCTTTTCACCACTCTCGATCATATACAATTACCGAGGCCCCCCTCGCCGTCTACCATACACGCAACGTTGAAATTAAATTGTCGACATAACAAATGTACCGTGTGGTGACGGCAGAGCTGAATACAATGTGATCATTCCCATCTCTCCCGCAGGTGTCGTGCCTACAAAGCGATGGATAACAAACGGCTCCGCACCTATTACACGGTATCTAACCTAATTCACCTCACCTGGGGGCAGGACCCCTTAGGAGATATAATATTAATAAGACTTTATTTAATTAAAATAATTGTTTGTTTACATTAAAGTGGCTGTGTGTGTGGATATAGGAGTGGTTTATGAATGTATGTATGAAATAACAAAGAGAATCGTCCGCCCACTGGGCCGAATGTCCGCGCGACAAGTTCCGACAAGTCCTTAGCATATGCGGGCGGTGCGCAGCGCTCGCAGTCCCGCGGCGCTCAAGGGCGTCTGCCGCCAAAAGATATTACTTTTTAAATAAGAATGTAATCCCTTTCTTGTTCAGCCCCGGCTTGTTGACTTAATAGAGGCCCCCGCCCCCGTCCTTCCGCTCCGCCCGAAGATTTCTCGTCTCCTAAGTCATTTATGATATTTACCTTCATGCCAAATCGTTGAAAAGTCGAGTTGTACAACGACGTTCTTGATTTCATTTAGGCTTAATTAAACAAAAGAAACTGTCTCGGGAGTTGGCTCCCTCGCTCGCTAACAGAATTAACTGGCTGGAATGTCGCTGGGACACTTTTATTTTTATACCAATCAGTGCTACGCGTATTGCGGGTTAAATAATGTACTCGGGTAAATGGCGAGGTGACACCTTTGGGACCGCGGCGTCGACGCGCACTCAACAGATTGAGACAAGAGACGTAAGAGAGCCAGGTGACGAGGTTGACTGTAATTGACAGTTCGCCGCACACCACTCTGACATGGGGCTCTTGTTCTGTGACGCTCGGGACATTATCAACAATACATAAAATAAGTAGGTAGATACACCATATCGACATTTTCAGCGTTTCAACCTCAAACTTAAAATATATTTCTTACGACGCATTCAAATACTTACATTAATTATACTTATAAATATGCTATGCACGACACTGAATGTCTTCAACATTCAATCTACGCGACGCTATTATAGGAGCTACGGCCTTTGACGCTGCTACGATTAGACTACGAAACTTAATGTGCTACGAATTGATGCACAATCATAAGTTGATAAGATTGTTCAGCAAATCGTAGCACATGTCAGCCAAGTTGTTATAACATAATGCTACACTCTACGGCCACAATTTCATTGATAATACAGACGCTGAAAGCCGCCTGTGAATATTCAATACGCTTCATAACGAAATCCTTTGTGCTATGCGGGACGAGAGAGCGTGCTTAACGATGTACACTCGTGCGTCGTATGACGAGTTAATGCTTGAATTTTAATATCGAAACTATTATACATGCACAAGTCAATGCTGCAACGAGTCATATCAGCGTGGACACTCAGACTATTCGAGGAAAGAGGTGCTTGGTAGGAGTCTATTACATTGACTTTTGCTTAGTAGCGTACTTCCATGTTGGCCCGCCCTGATTCACTCCAGAGGTGTGATAAAAAGGGGAAGATAAACTAATGGCGTCCGTCAGGCTATATAATCTAAGCCAAAACCTTGAGGAGTATTGATTGGAATTAAATAAACATTTTTTGCTTTTAAATAAACATTTGTTAGTATACAACAAGCGGAAACTTGGCGCTGCTACGACTGAATAAACAACAAATATTCCCAATATAAATAGTTTTGTGTCCTGTGTTAATTATACAGTTTTATAGAGATAGGAATATCCTGTAACATTAATGTGGGTCCCGAACCCGTCCTTCCCCAGAAACATCGAATACACGAAGTTGTAAGTGTGGTCGGTCCACTGGGTACTTGCTGACGAGTTTCTCTTATTCTCATTGACATAATCGTTACAAATTAACATCTCTACCCGATCAGCGCTTAATGATACAATTAAGATGATAATGGACTCCGCAGATCAGACAGTAATAGTACTTATAGTCAGAAAATGTGAGGTGCTCCATCTATCTAAATGTATTTGAATTATGTCCAGAAAATAAAGTAGGGATCTTCTGAAAATCAACAGTCACAGAACAAAACTTCATCCTCTAACTTATAGTTACTTATAGTTAAATACACAATTCTCGGTTCTTTCAAACTTCGCATGCTGACGGCTGCAGTAAATTATTTTTGATCGATTAATTTCTAGGGTATGAGGTTGAGATTTTGGTCGCGTTCTTTCATTGTAGGTTATTTAAAGTTAATTCTTAAATAAAATCGTATTTACTTACACATAATGTATGTCACACTCGTTTTTAAGATATGTCCGTTGAATTATTGTTTGTAATGATCTATAAATCGTGTCGACTTTTACGACATCTCGAGGGTGAGCTGGCACATTCTATGTTATTATTTTCGTTTTCAGGCCGGCATGTGATGGAAGTAGAACGAATATGTCAAAGAATAAAATAAATACACACTAGTCAGTTAGGAGGTGTTAAGTAATACATTCATAAACTGGGTAACTGGAGATAGGAGAATCGTTACTATAATTATGATGAAGCACACTAAATAATAACGATTCGGTAGCAGTTGATGCTAGAAATACATAGTAGAACTTTTTCACATGATGCAGTAGCGGTCGGTGGCCGCCTGTTTCGTTAATATTCTAACTGCCGCACTCAGAGACGTGAATTAACGTTAATGAGTACTTAACGTCAAAAAATGGCAATTCAAAACTAGCCTTTATTCTTTTCGGGCCTATGGTGTAGACTTATATGATGTTTTCTACATTAAGTACTCATTAAAGTTAATTGATGTCTCTGAGAGCGGCAGTTACAGTCGTACTTTATAAATGTAGTTTTTTGTTTGGCTGGCTGGTCTCATATGCAACAGGAGACGGATCAATTGGGACGCGCGATTTGAATAATGGTGTAAATGTGCAGTGTCCGACGGGATCCAAAGACGTGAGTGACGTCTCCGGCAGGATCGCTATCATTGGTGCTAAGAGTTAGCGGTCTAGACGGTATACGATTTATGAACGTTTAGCATATATCAGTCACTGCTGTTATAGCGAGAAGTTTAACATAGTCATAAAGTATCTGTTGGTGTTTATGTTCAATTTTAAATTAAAAAAAAATGACGTACAGATGCAATAATTTCATTAGATCCGACTAGATACTTGAATCCCGCCTATTTATTACCAAATAGGTAAATGCACTGGTGAACTAACATCCACCTTTCGCCAAATAGGTTAGGTCCAATACTTTAACAGGTAGGTTTTAACAATTGCTTGAGTTAACTATGCATCCAAATACCGGCCCTAAGTCGCCTTGTACGACACCTGCGGGTGAGATTCGGGGTGGTGACAATTGTTTTATGCCTTGCCATGACGCAAGAACACGCACGGAATTTTAAAGGAACTTGTAAGATATGCTTTACAACCATACCTAACTTATAGAATAGCAAAAAGTGCACTTATAATCAATGATAGTTGTATAAAATGTATACAATTGGAGGATCCTAGTACCCACTTTCTAAAGTTATTTTTTAACCATAATAATATTACAATACTTGGCTGACTTCCCAGTGTGGTTTATTTTTTCGACCTGCTTCAGTGTTGGAACAAGACTACTTTACATGATTAACTAATATCAGGAAAACGTAGGGCTTAAGACAAAAACTAGCCACGAGCTACCGCAAGAAATCTCCCAGATAAGCGGGCGTTTCATAATCATAGAGAAAACGCTCTAACGTCTCCTGCTTTAATTCCCTCTGCGAGTTATCTTGAGAAGTGTTCTGTTGGCAGTGTTGCCGCATCGCAACTGGGGTGACGCCGGGTGAACCGCGCACGTGTCGGGCGTTCCGATGCAGCGGGCTCCGATAAGGGCCGCCGGGCGCTGAAGCCACAAACCGACCTATCTCTGGAGGCTGCTTGGGCTGATCGCGATAACCAAACAGTCGCACGTGCTATGGCTGTTTAAGGCTTTTCGCATCTGACATTCAGCATATATGTGACACTTGTTTAATCATCTGTCCACCCATAGCTAGCTTGAGCGTTTACCAGAAAAAAAATCAATTTGTACAGCTTCATCAGCCTATCTTAGGTCTATGTGTATGTATGTATGTATGTATTTCTAGTGCCTCACATCTCTTGGCAAATCGTTTTGCCCTCCCTCCAGTCAATCATTTCCGCAAGCCCTTTAATGTCCCACTGAACTATTTACTGATCCATTACTACTATACTATAACGCTATTGTGACACTTGTCTTGTGAAAACAGTAATGGATAAGGAAATAGTTCGGTGATCATCACTTTCAACTGTCAAAAAAAGTTAGCGAATAGGCCTACAGATACTGATGGCCATACTTAGTGCTGGTGTGAATAGATACTAAATGACAAACGAATACTAAAATAATCATGTGTGAATATACGATCGTCTAGCCACCTTACCATGACGCAAGAACAAACCCATACTCTTGACATTAACATTCGCCTGTGTCAGGATTCGACCTCCGGGCCTCTTTGGCTGGCGGCCAGCGCTCTCTCCACTCGATCACACAATAGACATCGCGGGGCCTACCGCCTAATTCGATTGCTGATGATAGCTTTAAATCAATGCACTGATTACGGCTACAGCAACCATCCAGAATTTTTAGGCGGTACAGATTTTGTGCCAAATTCATACAAAACCATTCGGTGATCATTCGTTCAAAGCTATTGCTAATAGTTTAGGTACATTTGTTGCGAAATGACAGCATGACGTCATAAACTATAGCTTTTACTTTAGCAATCGAGTTAGACGGTAGGCCCCCGCGTCTGACTTTCCAATAACCAAGGAGTAATGTGTGTATAACACCACAACTTTCTTAATGTGGGTAGTTCAATGAAAAAATTCATACACTATGAATTATCTGCTTGACACAAACAGAGTGAGTCAAGTAAAAAGATTCTTTGAGAATCTTTCCTGCTGTAAAATTCACAGCAGAGCAGAATATCATTGGCACCACCCCTAACCACTCGTCGATTAAGGGTTAATTAAGACAGCGATGTGTAAAGGGAGCATCGTGCCTCTTATACCACCTAGTAATATACTTCAATTTACAAACCCGATATATGGCAATAGGTTCGCCCCCTATTACACGGCACCTAACATAAACGTGGATGTTAACATCGTTGGTGTTAAATAGGCGTTATTTAAAAAAATATCACCTGTTTTGTTAGAACTGGTTTGATTTCAGTATTTTTCTTTTCATTTATTTGTGATAATAAACAGTTACACATTATATATCTCCCCCGCCCGTATACCTGTAGTATTCGGCGTATACCTGCTACATGACTCGGCCCTACCAGGCCAATTAGGGCCCCGGTACATCTGTCGACTTCAAACACAAATCGCACTTAATTAGCGACAGAGCCACTGCGCGGAGAGCGTTAATTAACGTAAAAATAACATCCCCATTTGGAAACGGCCGAACGCCACAAAAACCCCCACCCCGAATAAAACAGTTAGCTGTAGGCCAGCGCTCTAATAAATAAAAACCGGCGAGTGCGAGTCGGAGTCGCGCACGAATGGTTCTGTACCATTATCTATAACACAACCAAAAAATGTCGCGTTTGTTGTATGGGGCTCCCTTAAATATTTATTTTAGTAATTGCTGTTGTAGCAGCAACAGAAATACGTCACCTGTGAAAATTCCAACTATCACGGTTTATGAGTTACAGTCGGACGGACGGACGGCAGCGGAGTCCCAGTAATAGGGTTTTACCCTTTGCGTACGGAACCCTAAACATCCCGGAGCCCATTAACGAAGTTGTCCTGCCTGGGAACAACAACTGGACCAGAAACTTGGACAAATTAAATTTTCCCTGTCACTTTAGCCGATAACAATCTGTTTGGGCGGCGCTTATATATTTAATCAGGCCCGCCGTCCGCGCGGGACAGCTGACCGGCGATCGTCTCTTAATACTGCCTTTCCTCAAGTGCTATAAACAAGTAGCTTACTGACATAACAAAGTAACTTGCGTCGAAAATAATCAAATGATGTAATCATTCAGATATTCAATACGGACCCATCAAAAAGTGCTTTTAACAAATTTAGCATAAAGATTAAATAAGTACATTCCTACATAATGAAATGGCTTACCACCGACAATAATCCATTAATGCGTTATTTGTTGACGCGGTCACATGCCACTCGGTCCAAACGAACAATTCATTCCCACATTAAGGGTGATGCTTCTGAGTAATACCAATTGTTTTGCTGTTCGCAGTGTTTTGTTTGGACACCCGTCCATTATAATAACATGAACCAGTGGTCTGTTTAAACTCGTACCCAAGGCAGGCTTAGCGCTATAATTACTGTGGGTATGTTGATACAGAAATTGAATGGTGTGTGCCACTCTGCTGCAATCAAGTCCATGTTGTGAAGGGATTCATCTACAAAACCTTTTAAAGACATCGATATACCTATTATTCCTTAGAGAAAAGTTTGCGACTTTTTCTAAAACTTATCTGAACATTTTATCACAAGTTAAATGGTGGGTTATTTTATAATATTAAAAAAGCTGATATGGTTAACTTATACGTCAGATTTATCAGAGTCATTTAAGAAAACAATTTAACTGCCTAATAGCATCGGTTTTACTACCATATTTGTAATCTAATATGCAAACACAAACACTTTACACATAATTGAAATTAATTATCCTACGGAAAGTGGCAACTATATTATAATGCGTGGGACGCTCGTAGCTCGTATCGTAGCAAGCTACATACAGTGTAGAGGGTGCAGGAGGCGTATAAATTGAATTACAACTTTATATTTCAAGGAACACACGCGGACGACTGATTGATGCCACTGATAAATTGCAATCAATAATGAAACTTAAAGCGAAACAACAAACTAATAAAAAAAGTAATTAAATATAAATATTTTTACCGCAGTGGCGTATATTATCGTTTTTATGACCACAATTATACGTTAATAAAACAAATGTGTAACCAAATAAAACTAATATTCTGTTCCCATTTCGACATTTTCCAATTTTATATTTGTTTTTAATGAGTATACAGCTTGGCGCCAAAAGTTTGAGCCAATTTTTCATACAACGCCTTTAGCTTCTGAATTCTAATTTTATGAAGATTCGTATCACAAAACTTTTCTCGGTATAACTGTATCGGAAAGTTTTATAGATTTTCCTTCTGGTAATTTTGCAGTTTCAAAATTGGATTTTTTATATTTATTTTTCATTTCGAAAAGTTCAATAAAATTTCTGAAACAGATGGATGGAAAGAAAAAAGCCACGATCAAAGTAATCAAAAGGTGATTACGAATTTACGATACAGCCAGTCAGTCTAACATCTCAATATCTGTATCCATTTTAATGTATTATCATGTATTACAAATGTTTCCAACATAATTATTTTAGGTTTAAGTGACGGTCGTTTGGTGTTTCTAAATCGAGTGTCAGTCAAAGTGATCGTACTTACAAGTTCAATGCCACTGGCCCCAAGTAGAAGGGAAATCAATTACAATGATTATTGAACGCAGCGATTCATTTACACATTACCCCGGCCGGAATAGTTCATGGAAGCGGGAGCTGCAGTACGTCGATCTTTTTATCCGCTGATTGTCAAATTTCTTGAACGGATTATCAACCTTAATTTGTTTGCAGTCAAGCACAAAGGTGATTGTGAAAGTGTGACATTTTGTGATAACCTGACGTGCTGGTGACTGTACAAGGAAACGGCCTAATGGACGCATATTTTACCGTGTGTTCCTCAGAGATTTGTGACCATTTCTATATTACAATCTATACATATATGTTATGTCATGCCTTTCTCCCACACAGGCAGTCAGAGATCACTTCTTTCCACTTGCTACGATCCTTACATACTTCTTTCGCTTCATCCAATCTCATTAATTTCTTCATACATGCCCGTCGGTTCAGGTCCCTGGTTCTTAACCTGGCCCTTTTACTTTCAATTTGATTAAAAAAGATCTTCCCATTTCTAAGTATTTCAAATTAACAATTTAATTTTAATGAGTAAATGAGATTATTGCTTGGGACGTTGCGAAAATGAGTAAGGTTCTGCAAAATATGGTTGGAAAAATCTTCATAATCTCTAAATTTTTCGTGAAGACGAATGAGACACAATAGGATTTAATACTACAGGTTTGAAGATCAACATTGATGTTTGGACTTTAATTCTTAATACAGAAAAACTTTTCTTTCCAACTAAAAATAATAGAACCCAGAAAAAGATAATGAAAAAGGATAATTAATTCTACTTGAGAACTTCGAAAAGCAGCAATAAAATCTGAAGTACAATACCGGCTGTGGAGCTGAGAGCAAGAAATAAATATGAAATGTCAAGCACGACTTAGAGTCGAGCTGTTCAAGTGACCATTCCGCGCTAAAGAGCACCTTCTGTTCATTCAAATAAGGACCAGCTCATCCGCGTTGGTTCACCCAAGACGCCGCTCGGTCACTCTGATCAAATTACGAAACGATTAGCATTTTGCGAATTCATTTCGCGTTCTTAAGATAATTCAGTCCCGAGCAACGCCGGTGACGATCTGCGAGCCGTCTTTGAAACAGATAATTCAATTGTTTATTGTGTTCCGTAGATATTTAGGCACTGATAAAAGTAATTTACCTTATACCCAGAATATATTACAATAAATTTGCGTTTCGTGCGCGCGAATATATATTCAAATTGACTATTAGCCTTTGGATTCGATATTCAGTATTTATAGCCGACACGTCATACGTGAAAAGTCGGAGTAAATATTTTAGACACGTGCTCTGGATTGCTCATTAGGGCAATATCTCGAAGTGGATTTATTAATGTAATTTAATAAGATTGCGTAAACTAAGCAATATTCGCTAAGGCCGATCAATGGATGGGTGCCTAAAAAATTATTATCTCGAGTTCCTCAGTGCTTCGACTGGCACGTTAAGCCGTTGGTGCCGACTGCATAGCTGTAGTCGTTAACACCTACTAATTGTTATACTTGTTAAGAATATAGATCCTTCAATCTATAATTAATGTCCCCACTGCTGGGGCCTTCCTAGCAGTGGGGACATTTAAAGGCTGGTGATGATGATGATGATTAATATTAACAAATTAACAAAGAATACAAATAATACTACATCATCGTAGAAAAATAAATAAATTATTCTATGAATTATTCTACGATTGGCAAAAAAATATAATAATTATTGTGCTTTAGCTTTAAGAAGTAATATAAATCATTATGTTCCTAGAGCGGGACTAATCTTAAATTTTAAAAGGAAAAACGTAATCTATTATTTTAAGCCTCAAGAACAACTTTATTCCATCAAACCTCAATCTTGAATCAATACTGAATATTCAATTATAAGACTACTCAGAGACGTTTTGGGAACAAATCACTTAGAACAGGCTAGGCTTGGGACACTTTTCTTTTGAGTCAATCTGATCACATCAGCGTTAAATCTGTTATTAGAAAAATAAATATTGGCGAAATGTGGGTGCTAGTTCACCTCTGCCTACCCCTTCGGGGATATAGGCGTGATTTATGTATGTATCTATCTAATGTATGATTATTAACGTGCGGTGACGGCAGATCAGAATACAATTGTTAATTATTTTGTTACCTTTGGTACTTTACCGGGTGGTGATGGAGGAATAAAATTGTTCATTACCCCTACCTCTCTGGTGGGAGTCTTACAAGGCGACTAAGACATAATATATTATAATATAACTAGAAATGTGCAGCAGCCTTTCTAGCAAAGTGTAGCAAAGCGATCAAAGATCCCGTTCCTTTTATGACACCTAGCGATATATTTACTGCCATGGCAATAGGCCCGCCACGTGGGACCTAACATATTTGGCGAAAACCTTTGGAGAGAAGAGCGTGATTTATGAATGTATGTACTTATGTTAATATTACCTAGGTATGTTTACAGTTTGTGTTGCAAAATGTAACGCGTTATTGTCGCAACGTGCCGTCCACTCGCGCACAGACCGCGGAGAGCTCGTAATGAATCTGTCAACAGAATGCAAATGATGCCATATCAATTAGAGCGCGGATGTCGATAATTATGCGCTTGTGTGGCCTGTGTTTTGTTTCTAGCGGAGCGGAGCGCCCTTTGTCAGCCAGTCGCATGTGCTGACTGAACTGACCTGGACTGAATATGAGATGCAAAGAAAAATAGGTTAGAAAAATGTTTCATTTCAAATAGGTTGAAAAAGTTGTTAAATTTATAGTGCTGATGCGGGAATCGAATCTGTGTTCTCCGCATTCCGGGCAGATGCCTAATATCTTTCGGGCAAGCAATACGTTGGTTCACTTGCCGGAATTGCTTTAACTTTTTGTAACCTATAATGTTCTCTTATATTTGCACGAGCACTACACATTTGAAATAAAACAAATTTTACGGATTAGACTCGCATATATTTAGATGTTTGGCATTATTATTTATCCCGACGTTTCGATCACTTTACAGCGGCCGTGGTCACGGGTGACTAAAGATGACAGGTGTCTTCATCGTAAGTTATAATTATCTACCGTCCATACACACATTAATTAACTACCGTCAAACTATTTAATATTTATGTGGTCCGATTAAAATTTTTGTAACCTAATTTTCTTTTCACTATTTTTTCTAAGATTTATATTATAATATTGAATAAATAAAAATGTTGTGGCTTGAAAGGAGTACCCGAAACCGACGGGCATGCATGAGGACATTAATGAGATTGGATAAAGCGAAATAATAATGTAAGGATCGTAGTAAGTGGAAAGAAGTAATCTGTAAAAAAAATATATATTATTAAATGTTTTTTAATTGTTTATTAATCTTGGACCGACAATATAGAATGATTTTGCAGCTGGGGTTACAAAGCAAACTTTGACACTGGCTGATTCAGACGACTAAGTGCCTAATTCAGCGCAATCAGTCCTCTACAAGAAAGCTACATTGCTGATATAATTAAAGGCTTACTTTCCGTCGAGTACAGCAAATAACCGCTGAGATGTCTCCAAAATGCTTTCGCGTCTGAGACCTCATTTTGTAGTTAGCGTTTAAACAAATTTACTTTTCCCGTTCCGACTCTAAAGAGACCCGGAACCAATTAAGTGCAAAAAGAATTGAAAGAATTGTCAATAATGTAATTATTTTGGTTCAGTGGAGATTCTCAGTAGGGAAAAATACAGTATCGGCGTCAATCAGGACTCCCCTTTAAAATATATATAAGCTTGATGCTTTAGTTAATCGTCTACATCGTTTCAGAAGTGCGTACTTGGAATACAATGTAGAAAAAGTCATATAGAGATGAAATATGGAGGATCACTTTTTATCAAGTTTCCAAACTATTCAGGGAAGACTTGCCAACAAAGTTACGGGTATCTCCGCAATCTAGCAATAGTAAATGATTACAGGAAAATAAGATACATTTACAAACACTAAAGCAACATTATAATATAGATGATGACATACATGACGATTACACACAGTGAAGCACCGTGCGTAATCTCCACAAAACCCATAATCCTAAGAGCTGTAATAGTGGTAGCAGAGGCCAGAGTGGTAGAGAGAGGATGGAAGAATATAGGGAGACTGGTCCATAACCCATAACGCATCACGGTCCAGTGCCGATTGGTGCCTTATTATCCTCAGGGCACCACGTAATCCTCTCTTGATACATACATACATACATAAATCACGCCTATATCCCCGAAGGGGTAGGCAGAGGTGAACTAGCACCCACGTTTCGCCAATTATGTTAGGTCCCATGTAATAGGTGGCGAGCCTATTGCCATTTATCGGGCACAAATGTCGCAGTACTATTGCTAGGTGGTATAAGAGGAACGCTGCTGCCCATTCCTCATTACTGATTTATCCTTAGTCGCCTTGTACGACACCCACGGGAGAGATTTGGGGTGGTGACAATTGTATTCTACTCTGCCGTCACCACACGGCCACTCTCTTGATTGCGGTCCGAAATAGGCATGGGACTTTGGTCAACCCTTTATCTTCCTCTTCTGGTTTATCGTGAATACGATTTCAAAATTCATCCAGTCACCCTAACCTCACACCGTCATAATGGAAAAGATAATTGATTGGGTATGTCAGCGATAAACCATTCCATATAAGAACGAAATACATGTACACATTCCCTTATCACTGGAGGCTGCCGAATAACATTATCATAATTCGTCTCAACAAAACGCAACATGGAGTCAATTTAAAAGCTCTCTCTTTGCAAATGGCTGAACCCATCGGTTGTTCCGATCTGGAACAGCCTTATTATGCGGCTTTTAAAAGACGCACATTTAAGTTAGGAGTGGCAAGGGCTTGCCTCATCATCTCCAATCAAATGAATTACTTTACAAAGCAAGTCCATCAGAAGCTGTCAGTATCGAGGGTCGTTTCAATATTTATAAAAGACACTATTTTTCCTGCCCTGTCCAGTTTATCGGGGGTCGGCGCAGTATGTTTCTTCTTCCATTTTTATCGGTCAGACGTAATCAAGCCATACACTCTCTTTTGATTCATATCATCCGTCACACCGGAAAGGTGCTAGTGATAAATGAATGTATAGAAAAGAGATGCAAAGGACCATGTCGAAAGACCGTTGAACGGAAAGAGTGATTGGGATGACCACATTCCAATCCATACTCATAAACTTTTTGGCTTAGGTTTTACAGCCGGCCCGTTGCCTGACACCAACCCTCTTTGCGTATAAAGACACATTCTTATTGATTTATCAACTATTTTTTTCATTATACACATTCCTCCATTGGATATTATTAAACGAATAAATTCCTGAATCCAATCGCAGGCATTCTCCAGCGTTTCGGATACTGTGTCATGAAAATTCTGAACCGACGCCGACAATAAGAACGGGATACGGCACACATGAATACATTTATGGGGCAGTTCGCACACGCCGTTGGGCTAAAAGCTAGTCCGCGGCACAGAAGCGGTGAATCGAGGCGTCCTCTTACATATTGAGACGTTGATCCGAAAGCAGAAACAAATATGTGAATATATTCGCACAACGCTCGCACGTCGTTTTTACTTTGTTTGACGCATATACCTGGAGATTCCTTGAAAATGCCTCGCATACGAGACAATCCTCTCGACGGGCGGAATGCGGCAACGGCTTGGTTAAGTTAAGCTGCTTACTGTGTTAGTACAAGGTTGTGTAAACACGACTTCTCACGAACAATTGCTAAGTATATTCGAGTCAGACACAAAGTATTAAACCTTGATTGCAACGTTTCCGTAACGCGTGATATAATAGCACTTAGCCTAGTTTAACTTAACATACATACTCGCGGTCTGACACCAAGATAAACCGTGGAGGCAGATCGTCCGCTCTAGATGTTATTGGACCGACCTGAGAGAACTTATATACCTACCTACATACATAAATCACGCCCATTTAGCCCCGAAGGAGTAGGCAAAGGTGTGTTAACTATTACATTTCGCCAACTATATTAGGTCCCATGTATAAGAAGACCGCTGCTGCCCGTTTCATACATACATAAATCACGTTAGCAGAGGTGAATTAAACAACCACTTTTCGGCAAATAAATTAGTTCCCATGTAATAAGAAGCGAGCCTGTTACCATCTATCGGGCACATAAATCGCAGTTCATTTATATTGCAAGGTGGTATGACAGAAATGCTGCCTATTTATCATCATTGTCTTTACCTCTAGTCGCCTTGTACGACCCCCACGGGTGAGATGGGGGTGGTGCCAATAGAATTCTGCTCTGCCGTCACCGCACGGCAATACCAAACTTGTACTGATTTAGTTTTCATTCATTTTATACTAACTGTATACTAAAACCTTTATATCTTCGGATGATATAAATAGAAGCATTCTGACCTGCAGTGTTTATAGTGTGATGAGCCAAAAGTGTAAAGGATCATGAAATTTTCACAGAATTACTCGGCCGAACATTGCTGAGACAGTACCTAAGCATTTGTGGCGGGTAATGAGGTCGGGTTGAATTTAATTATCTACAGCGAGACACTCAAGCCGCTGTCACAGAACGGCCATTTGCCAAAGTACTGTTAGAATTCCTGGTTCACGTATGGCCGCCGACGATCACAGTAGACACATCACATCTTCTTCCTCAGTCAGTCAGCCGAGAGACACACACAAAGGCCTCCCCCAAGGATCTCCAAACCGATCGGTACTGCGCTGCCCGCATCCAGTATGGCTTCCCGCGACCTTCACCAGATAGTCGGTCTACCTTGTGCGGGGCTTACCAATGCCATTCAAAGACTTTTTCATCCCACCATCTTATATCATACCACCGTTTTTGCTCTTCGATATCTGAGTGCAAAAGCCGTTTTTATCCTCTAGAGGATAAAGTAAATTTGAATTTAGAACATCGTGTGCAATAAGTTTGTGAATTCAAAACATCATTATACCTATTTATTTCTACCTCCATGGTGCCGAAATTATCATGCAACCTATTTTTATTTGTTAAAAACTCAGACTCGGAACCTTCTTGGTGTACTTTTTTTGTAATTTGTTTTGCGCGCGCCATTTTCTTTTCACGTCATAAATTTGTTAAAACCTTGGAGTTCCGTGACGGTCAATCAGCTTGTCGTCAATCTTGCTTTAAACATTTTGATCGTCTACAATGCTTGCTTGATGCTTGAGTCAAGCATTTAAAAGCTTTTGAGGTTTGTTTGATTTGTTTACGCTAGCAACGGAACAAAAACATACAGAAAATCAACGTGCTTGACTCAAGCTGATTGACCGTCTCGGAACTCCATTACGGACGGTAATTTTTATTAGGTACTTACATGTGTCTGGATAAATTTTGTGGGTGTTTCTGGGTGAATAGGTGTTTTGTGGGTGTTTCTGGGTGAATGGGTGTTTTTTGGGTGTGTATTGCGGCTGTGAATGTTGTGGGTGTTTCTGGGTGGGTGTTGAGAGTGTGTTTGGGTTAATGGGAGGGTGCTGTGGAAGTTTCTGGGGGAAAACAGAAACTGTTGTGATTGTATTTTTTTTTTTTTGTATTTTGCAATTTCCTCGTTGGGGGGATGAAAATTTACGTGTTGCACTCAAGCGCAAAGATTTTTCACCTTGTGCTCTTTTGATTCCCTCGCTATCGCTCAGGATTCTAATTTTTGAATCACTTGCTACGCTCGTGATTCAATTTTAGAATCCTTCGCTAGCTCGGTCATCAAAATTGAGCACGCGGTTAAAAAACAACTTTGCACTCACGTACAACAAATAACTATTCTGACCAACGGCCTTCAGCAATGTGCCCTGCTCACTGCTACATAAGGTTCACAATTCTTCGATCTCATCGTTTCTGATATGATCACATAGGGAAACACCGAGCATAGCCCTCTTCATTGGCCTTTCAGTGACTTTGAGCTATCTAATGAGAAATATTCTTCTTCCAGTCCTATTCTAAAGGTGCTAATGATGAATGAATGTATAGAACAGCGATGGAAAGGACCAAGTCGAGAGACCGATGAACGGAGAGAGTGATGGGGATGACAACTTTCCAATCCAACTGCTCAAGGTTTTGGCTTAGGTTTTACATCCGGCTGCCTGCCTGACACCCCCTTTGGGTATGCTGTCGGTGGTGGTTTGCCCTCCACCATTCGGGTGGCCCGAGATGCCTATTGGTCTACACCATGCAATATCCCTTAGTCGACTTTTATGACACCCCTTGGGTGAGTGGAGGCTGGCAGATTGTACAATTTTTTTTTTCGCTCCCAGGCCGTCATGGACGTAGACACATCTATGGGTTTTTTACATGCCATAAAGTCGGCGCGAGGCCCGTTGTATCGCACGCCCCATGGAGCGCGGATCATGGCGTCTGCCCGACAACTTAGTTTAATGTATCGTCTTCTGCTTTATATGTTTACATCGCGCAGATTTATCGCCGCAGTCCACGGCGCCATAAGTCAGGCACATTAGCACTATAAGTAACACATACGCGCCCCCTCACTGTCTCCCAACATATAATATATCAGAGTGGAACTTATCTTGCGTCTGTCTTTCGTGTTATTGCCCGTCGGCAAGAACAATAAAGATAAAGTATGGTGTGGCGAAGGTGTTAGTGTCGTAAAGTACTTAAAGTATATACCCGAAGGGATTGGAAAACGTATTTATTAACTTCAATAAGTTATAACACCTTTGAAGCACTGTTTTTCTTTGCACTATTCTAACATTTATAATGTTCAAATTAAAGTCAAAATAGTAAACTGTTTTTAATCAATCCTAAGGTCGTAATGAATTAGTAAAATTATTCTTAATTTTATAAAACCGATATATGCTAACTAAATGCGAATGCGAAAGACCATAATATACTTACTTTCAGAGTGACGTCACATCAGTATCCAATATGGCGTTCTATACATTTCAAAAACAGGTGAAAAAAGCGTTTTTTTTATATTTTAATTACTTATATAAATAAAAATATCGACGTTTATCGTCGTGCTTATGCCGGTTCCTCTTCCTATACTTGAGAAATGCAGCATTACTGCAAAGCAATAATACTGTGATTAACGTAGCATAAAGACAAAATTCCCCATTTTATATGGGTCCTTACATAGCTAGCGAAAAGTGGGTACCTATTAAAAACCTCTGCGTACCCTTTCGGGGTTAAACAGGGGTGATTTATGTATGTATCTATAACTTTGCGTTAAATAACCCGAAAGAACAAACACAAACAGTCTGTGTTTATTGCTCGAGCCTTAAATATAGCTCATTTAATTTCGTGGTTTATGTCAAACACGTTAAGGTTGACGATCGATTTCGTTTAGTCTGACGCGCTATTGGTTATACAAAGTTCATCGGAAGGTATTTTAAAAGCTTCCTTGTCCAAGTGTAGCATCAGAAAGAAACTATTGGAGAAGACTGATGAATAACCAGGGGGCCTAGACAAAGTAACATACCGACAAAGATAACGAAGTTCGATAAAGCAAAATGTACGGGATTTGACGTAAGTCGTCGTGTAATCACGTGACCAAAATCGTCTTCGTAAGTTCCTAGTTATGTTGGTAGCGCAAGCTAAGACGTTGTAGATACCAAAGTAATATGACCGATCGTGACGAACTTCGACATGTTATCGTTATAAGACGATTGCCACTTGGCTACGGGCTTGGTTCTTCGATGGTTTCTAAAGACCTGTGCCCACTAGACCGTTCCGTCACCATGCACGGAGCGTATCCACACCGGCAAACTATTCGACTCGAATTCGGTGCCGGTACGCTACGTGCATGGTCGGTGACGGGCGTTGGTTCATATAAATTGTATGAAAGAATATTTTATTGCATGTGCCGGTACGCTTAGACTCACGGTATGGTACGGTGTAATGGGCAAAAACCTTAAGGAGGCTAATGGCCGGCAGCCAGCCAACTTGGCCGCAGCCATTTAAAGTTGTTGAAGTAATTTTATTGCTTTGTTGGAAGCTCCAAGAATTCATTAGGGGCCACCACTATCGAGCACTGATTACTTTAACAACTTGCAGTCTCCTTAACTGCCTATTCCACAGGTTATAAACTGAATTTGAGTGTAATGAATCCTGCTACAGTGTCACCGTGAACGCTGATGTAGGACGCGTGTACACTGACGTGCGCACGTGTGTAACATTGCATTATGGTGCGACGGAATTTTTGTTATATAATTTTGTATTCCAACAATGATAAAATACTGTGTAGATAATAATATACGTCCAGACAAGAGGCGTTTATTGCATCAAATCCCAGAGTGACGTGTGTCAAAGGGCTTCCTTGGAGCCAAGGTACCCTCAGACCCCAAAACTGTCGAATTTCTTCAATCGATTGTCAACCGTTTGTAAGAAAACATAACGTCGACTGAGAAACTTAGACATTTGGTATCCTGACGGGCTGTTGCCTGTACTGGGGCTTTACCACGAAGACTAAACGCGGCTCTATTACCATTGTTAAAGTGAGACAACGCTATAAGCCGAGTAGAGTGGCATCCCCTTTTAATTTGTCACCCGCGTTTGGATCGCAGAATCCTTGTAAAAGTGCCGCGTGGTGTGAACGCGCGCGATGCGCTCCTTAATATTCATGTTAGTTCAACTTTGCTTCGCGACGCGACCTCTCGCCAACTTCATTATTGTGATATCGCTTACGAGATGGGACGCTGTCATATTACATTGTTTATTTCACAGGCGTGATACGGCAGCATCAGATAATGTCTTTTTAATTTTAGATGCGTGGTAACGCCGTTACATCATTGTTGGCAAAATAAAATAATTATAGACAAACATATTTTAAAAAAAATTTCGTCCTGATGCGAGAAACGAACCCGCATCCGAACGAACTGTAATCCGGACCAATAGATGCCTATAGCACTCGGCAACCACGGCGTTAGTTAGCTTAGCGAAATAATTTTTCAAAATTTTTGCTGACTTTATTCTCTTTTTAAAATAATTCTGTATCCATCCATTATAATAAATGCCACGAGTCGCGCGGTGTTGAGGAAAACATAATCAAATCAAAGTATATAATCACTTTTATGAGGCGAGTTTAAAAAGTTGGGCACTTTTAGCGCGATGAAAAATGTAGAGAAAGTTGTTTGAAGCGCTAATGAATCTGCTCTCGGCCGAACGGGCGCGCGCCTCCCAAATGGTTTCGCGTTTTCTCTTATAAAATAGGAAGGTTATAATTTTGTTTCAGCTCGCTAAATAGGCGGCGCTTCTACCAACTTAGTGGACATCGAAGTCATCCTCCCTTTTTACATGAAAAACAACTTTATTTTAACTCTTTTTAGGGAAGGCACTGGGATCTAGCCCATACAGCCATGCCTTTAGTTTTTTGTCCTGAAATATGGTTGTCACACATTTTAGTACATCTAGGGTGTGCTTGGCGCGAATTTAATGGTACGGTACTAGACTTCATGATGACGACTGACGAGGTGCTAAAAGCCACATAAAATGCTCAATATCATATTTTATTTCAACGATTTCGCATAATTTGAACGTAACACCACACTGCACAAATCCACTCTGAAACAATTTTTGAATGATTGAACCAAAATCTAACTGACGCCATTGAAAGCGCGCCTTCAGTTGGAAAAAGAACTTTTGACAACAAGCTTGACAGATGATTCATAGACTCCGGCCCTCCAGAGTCGAACAGGCAAACTCCTGAGGAGGTTTTATGCTGACGATATCGTCAGAGCAGTAAACAATCATTAAGTGTTTAATTAGTTAACTTCTTCGTCAAATTGTTTTCATCAATTAGATTACGCGATATGTGGCCAACAGAACAGAACAGGAACAACAGAACAGAACATAATAGTAGAGCTCAGTAAGTTTCGTCCTCAAGTACCCCAAGTAGGTGAAGGATGTAGAGAGCTGTCTTCTTGTCCCTGCCCTGTTCCTAGTCTATCTGGGATCGGCGCAGTTTCCTCTTCCATTCGTATCAGTCAGACGGCATCAAGCCATCCAGTCCCTTTTGATTCATATCATCCATCCCACCGTAAAGGTGCTAGTGATGAATAAATGTATAGAAAAGAGACGCAACGGACCATGTCGAGAGACTGATGAACGGAGAGAGTGATTGGAATGGCAACATTCCAATCCATACTGCTCATGGCTTAGGTTTTACAGCCGGTCGCCTGCCTGACACCAACCATCTTTGGGTATCAGGATGTATAGAGCTGTATAGGAAAACAAAGTATACACTAAACCTCTTGCTCATTACACAAGTAACACGTGAGACGGGTTCATCTGAATAATATTTAAGTAATTAAGGCCTGTAGCCGGGCACAAAGAGGCCTTGTCCCCGGTTAACTGGTCTTGTGTATGTATACAAAAAAATATATTACGCCTACGTGTTGTGTAGCATGAGATCCAGCTCATTCAGTTTGCAATGTTGCCCTAAATAAAGTTTTCGATTTAAAAAAAAACATTAAAATACTGTGGAATCATTTTTTTAAACTAAGCAACATTTCACGGAATAGCAATTTCAGGCAGGCCGCACCATTATTTATTTATTAACGTAAACGTAAAACGTTATGTATACAGTGTGCCTGCCAGTGTGCTGTGCCTGACTTTTGTGCCTGATAAATGGCAATAGGCTTGCCACCTTATTACATGGGACCTAACCTAATTGGCGAAACGTGGGTGCTAGTTCACCTCTGCCTACCCTGTCGGGGTTATAGGCGTGATTTGTGTATGTATGTATGTCAGGTCACTTTTAACATGGTAAGGAGCACTGTGTTAACCCTCGCGCTCGTGTTTCAACGCTTTTAAATTTCCAATCCCGCCATTGTGCAGCAACAACGGGGGCAATCTCAGCCGCATGTTTTTGTGTGCCCCAGCCGCGGAAGCTATTACAGCATGCAAATAACGCGATTTCACACTCCATAAAGCGGTGCCCACACGTGTGGGCGGGCAACTCTACGCACGCACCCGGCTCTGCTCGCCGGTCCGCCTCGGCCCGGAATTTGACTCGGCCGTGGCCACGGCAAACGCTTGGGTGAACACAGCGAAGTAAGTGCCCCTACACAGAACTGCGAATTGGCGCGATGCGAACACTATAACATATAAATTGCTGCGATGCGATTTGGTGCGGCATGAAAAAGAAGCAAAGACGAATCAAATTGATTCGCAAGTTCTTGCGATGCGGCGTCGTAGCTCGTAGATATTTGCGATGCGACGTCGCGTCGCCGTTTTGTGTACAGGGCCTAATGGGCAGCAGCATTCCTCTTAACGTCATCTCGATTCCGTGTCCCTTATCGTCACTTGGCATCAGATGATACGAAGGCCACAAGCTTCCCTGTCGAGCGTACAAAAAAATTCAGATGATCCGCCCCACGTCTGTCAGACAGGCAATTTAATCGCAGGCCTAATGTGGGCCAACGCAAATCCCGAATATTATGTGCCTCCGATGCGACGGCAACTCGTAAATCAACGCAAACTGGCAATAACCGTGTAATGTACATTCGAACGTGGCGCCGACGGTTCGCGGCTCTTATTCCTAAATTATAACAACAATCCCTTACACCAGACGCGACGATCTCTCTTTGAATTGTACCACTAAAACATAAAATTGTAATGATATTATAAAGAGCAGAATACCATTGTAACCTACCATTGTAACCCATGGGTGTCGTACAAGACGGCTAAGGATTAAACAGTGATGGGGAATCGACAGTAGCACACCATCTAGCCATATATTGCGATTTAGTGCCCGATATATGGCAATAGGCTCTGAAATAGTTGGCTCAACGTGGGTGTTAATACACCTCTGCCTGCCGCTTCGGGGCTATATAGGCGTGATTTATGTGTATTAAACATCCAAACTGGCGCGTGTGGACCAAAAATGTAGAGTAATGTGCACTTTCTACATTCGAAAGGTAAGGCTGCATTTGTGAATAAAACCTTACCCAGTGTGTAATTCCCGTTATCATTGTACATTTTAGTTCAGACTTTCGGTATACTTTTTTGAAGTTTGAAGGGGCCTCGGACGCACTCTGGAAACATAGTAGTAAAATCGGAAAGAAAAATCTCTTTCAGTGTTTTACATTAAAATTCACCTCGCCAGAGAATAGGACAGTGTATTGAAATGCGAAACGAATAGAGCACCGCCCGCGGCGCAGCACGGTTGCCTGGAACACTGGAAGTTTTCGTGAGAAGCGAACGCTGTGCTCACAGCTGGACGAGACAGTGCTGCCATTTAATTTCACATTTTACAATACATTGGCAGACTATTCACATACAAAGTGCTCTTGAACAAATAAACCTCCTCCGTGGTAATAGTGGTCCCCGGGTTTTTATCCCCAGGAGAGCAAATGCAAATTTTTACTCGGTTTGATTGGTGGTAGGACTTTCTTCAAGTCCGCCTGGCTAGCTCCGAACATCATAGGTAATAATGTTAACAGCATTTTTGTGTTCCGAGTAAATACCATGCACTTAGTTGATAAAAACGTGACAGACATTATTTATCGATTCAACGACACGACACGTTAGTATTCCGACATAATTATTTATACATACAGAAGTAAATTGTACCACACCAATTAAGTCAGCATTACAATCTATTCGCAATGTTAGGTCGTATGTTATCTGTGATGTATTAACGGTAGCTGTGCTCCCTGCCGCGTTAGCATACATATGAATATATTACGTGTAATTGACATTCGGACACTCATTCCTGCAGGAGATATGAATCACATTCAATATTACGTACATAAATCAACTGTCGGCTTAAATAATGAATTGACTGAGTGGGGCCTGGAGGATAACTAAGTATTCAACACAATGAATGTTTATAGTTAACTAGCTGTGCCCGCGACTCCGTTCGCGTGAAATTCGGAAAATAACAATAGGTCGTACGAAGGTGGTTAAGGATTTAAATCATGTTGTCTCACATCCAGCTGGAGCATAATAGGGTTAGAGTTCTGATCCTGAAGGCGGCCTGACTTAGTGGCGTTTTAGTACAGTGATCTATTGGGCACCTCTGAAGTGACTGGATCACTGATCACTTCTCGACAAAATCGAAGAATATTATCTTTGGTTACTATGTTTGTTCCTATTCAATGCGACAATTTTATCGCAAAATACAGAATATAATATATAATTGTATAATAGCTCCGCTTGTCCGATAGTCAAGGCAGTGTAAGTGAATAAAAAGCGAGGAACTCGCTCGCCCCACGACCTCAATGCAATTAGAACACTTTGCAAAGTAGCCGTCTGTTCCCAAGTAGCTGCTGGAGTTTGACTAAATAGCTTGGAAACGTTAATCTTTAAGAAAATACCGCTGTTCTTTCTTTCGTTCTAAGCGGTTACAAGGCTTCTTTATACAATGACGCTTTTGATTGGAATTTCAAAAATTAAAAACATTATGCAGTGGGTAATAATAGTGTTTGTTTACTCTTTTGTATCGGTCAGACGTCATCAATCCATCCTCTCCCTTTTGATTCGTATCTTCCATCACACGGAAAGGTGCTAGTGATGAATGGATGATGGAAATGGATGATGACATTCCAATTCACACTACCAACCCTCTTTGGGTATGCTGCTGTTGGTAGTTTGCCCTCAACCATTTGGGTGCCCCGAGGTAATTCTACATACGCTACACCGGGTCGACTTTTATGCTACCCCTGAGGTGGAAATGACCAACATGGAAGTCTACTTACCAAAAAGATTTTACATTGCAAATTCACCGTCCAAGTTCATTATCTGATACAGAGAAAACCCTAAAGCGACATTTCACAAAGGATGAATTTCAGGAGCTGCTTTAAATGCTCATTAACGCCTTGTCTAGTGAAAGATAGGGCTACAGAAGCAGCTACGCTTGCTTCAAAAGAATCGTGCAATATAATCGATACTCGGAACACGCCACGTCGAGATCTGAAAGTGTATTTTTAAATGGGTCCGTGCGCTCCGCCAATGAAACATACGACTGCCGTAAAGAGGTAATTGATCCGCGTGTAATTGAATCTGTTTCAGGTCGATTCCGGATTAATCGGATCCCGAATATTCCCGATTAAGTGTCGGCCAGGTGTCGGGGGCTGCTTACTGATTCAGCCCGATTGAAACATTCACGAGTCCACTCCTGAAACGGATCTGTCGAGGGTCGCTGATCAAAGTACGCTCGCGTGCCTATGTGCGTTTGTAATACATTAATTGACGATGATACAAAACGGTTTTTCGTGTAGAAATCCCTCAATCTACTTCAGATAAGGTGGGTTGCTTGTATCTCTGTGTAACACACTTACTGTGTAAATAATGGACCATTTCATTTGTGGAGTAAATTATTTAGAAATTTATAAATTCCGTGTAGTTAACATTTTAATAAAACTTCTCTCTTAAACAAAGACATATGCTTTGGCGTAAATATATTTTAAGACGGATGTTTCTACGCTACTACTATATTGACAAATCCCTTAAGAAAATCAAAATGGTCGTATTGTTGCGACCGCGATTGCATTAGCAAAGCAATTATAGCACCAAAATACAGGTGCCACCTCGACCTCCACAATATGTCTTGTCGTTAGAGTAGACTTTCTCATTCTGTCACATTCACGGGGCTTTAGTCCATCAACCAATCTTGTTACACTCTTCCTTCAAGAAGATGGTTGAAGGAAATGAATCAAGAAGATGGACGTAGGTTTGCCTGAGCACAGTGTCATCTCACGAAGTGCAATTGTTCAAAACCAAATTGAAACTGTCGAAATCCATTGGCGTGCGGCTGCGAGCGGCGTTATAGCAAAAAGCTCTCAGAGGGGTTAGTAAGCCCGCACTTAGGTCTCGACGAGCACTTCCCTCAATTTTCCAGGTCATATCTCAGAGGCTGCATTTGCATGGGATAATTCCTACTTGATCCCATTACTGATGGCAGATTGTATGCGGCGGTACTCCACGGTGTGGTTGTAAATATATTGCGGTGAGTGGACCATTCGATTAGGAATATAGTAAACACGTTTTTAAGAAGGAAGATAATTATGTAGTGAAGGAATTCTGTTTCCAATGTCTCACAACACTGTCCATACAGAAGTTAACATTTGAAACTGTCGCTTAAGTAGTTAACGGCAATTCAGGCTACCCAAAACTGTAAAATTTCTTCAATCAATTAACAACCTTACCTTGTAGGTGGTGAAGCGCGAAGTCGATTGTGAAATTTACCATTTTGCGGTAGTTTGACGTGACTGTACGTACCCGGCTTACAGAGTTGTAAAGTACATTCATCAACAAAGATTTCAAAGGAATTATTCAAAAACTGTATCATGCGGGCGTCAACTCTCACGTCTTCCGCAATAATAAATATATTTGACGGCCGCCTTGGTCGAATGCTCAGATTTCTGGGTATTGGCCAAGAGGTCCCGGGTTCGAATCCTGGTAGGGGCAAACTTTGTGATGACCACAAATGTTTGTTTCCGAGTCATGGTTGTGTATATGTTTATGTAGTATAATTTACAACATTTATATACATAATTATATTAAAAATATGTCCGTCATCTAGTATCCATAACACAAGTGCTTAGGCTACTTACTTTGGGCTAGATGATAGGTGTGAGTGTAAAAATATTTATTTATTTATTTATTATTCCGCAATACTGATGAGAGCCACTTCTATATTTTTCAATAATATAAAATCACTACGAGTAAGTCAATAATTCTTATGATACATTCATAAAACACGCCTATATCCCGGAAGGTGTAGGCAGAGGTAAAATAAACACCCACTTTTCACCAATTAAATATGCCGAGCCTATTGCCTCTATGCCTTCTATCTGGCACATAAATCACAGTATATTTCTAGGTCTTATAAGGGGAGTGCGTGAATAATTCATATCAATTCACAAATTGATCCTAGTATGTTCAAAAAATTAATCTTGTTTATTGTGTATCTCATTTTCATTATATTTCTCTGTCTCTCCCTGCTCTATGCGCGGGGTCAGTCAAGGTCAAAGCCTTCCGGCAAAAGCGCGCCACGTGTCTCCATACACGCATGGGATCCCGCACTATTTTATGGCACTTTCTCGAACTGCCCAAAAACAGTTGTTAAGTTTACGACCACGCCGGTTGGGCATGGCGAGGATCCGGACGTGATCGGAAATAACGAAACACGACCCAGAGGTTGCTCTCTCAAAGTTCATACATGCTCGCGACCCTTTTGGACCTACTTGACTATTCTGTAAAAACAAAACATTTATCCTATGTTTTGAAATTGAAAAATTGGCTAAACTCTGTTGGAATGCGGAAGGTCTGCCACATTCTCATCGAAAAGGGAAGATTTTCCTCCGATCCGGGTGTGCACTTGCAATTTGCTTTGTCGGATCTTGTATATATTCTGGGCTCTGCCACTTTGTAATCGTGATTCAGGTCTTGCTAATCCTGTCCTGCCTTATAACAACAGTCATTAAGTTTAGTATTGATTTGATTCCATTGTTATAGTCAGCTGTCACACTTTTCACTGATCAAAATAAATAAATAAAATCACAAAGATTTTAGTGGTTAGAAAAAGAAAGAACCAAGATACGTATCTTGGGTGACCGGGCGGTCAGGCACCTGCCCGGATAGCAGCGGACGCGGGTTCGATTTCCGCCTCAAGATCATAATTTTTCGAAATTCTTTTTTTTTCTAACCACTAAAATCTTTGTACTAATTTTTCTAACATTTATATAATGTTAAAATTAAAATCAAATAGTAAATAAAATCAACCATTTCTCAATTACTTGACACTTTGTTTGACTATAACAAAGCCGCTATAATTCAATATACGTACTCAACATAAATCCAAAAATGTAGCTCTGCTATCTGTACTCATATCGACGAAGACAACGACGGAGCGTTTTTATTTTTAAATGTATAGTCGATATAAACTTAGGTTTAGTGTACTGACGCCGGTAACGCAGTGTATACAACAAGCCTTTCTAATTTTCTGAAACATTGATAATCTCTGTAAGCATTAATATAATCGTATGAGCGTCGTATTTGCGCTATTCACTATCATAATTAATCGTGTTAGGTCGACGAACTCATTATGGGCCGGTAATCAGGTGGAGTCCGCCGCCGCGGATATTGCGTTATTCTATTGTCTGGCGGAGCGAGCGACGGAAGCGGACGGTGCGAGCGAAGCGAAGAAGAGGCTCTGCTATTCCGTAAAGTAAAAAAAAAGTTAAAATTGCATTGACACTTTATTTTTAAATCAGCATTTTTACAAATTTTCTCTCCACTTCCATGTGCGGTTGTCTTCCATGGTCTTACTAGGTCTGCCATGCTGGCCTGGGAGCGAAAAATGTAACGGAGAATGTGCTGACTCATCACAAGGGTCTCATAAAAGTCGACTAAGGGAGTTTGCAGCCGAATGGTGAAGGGCAAACCACCAACTACAGCATACCCAAAGACGGTTAGTGTCAGGCAGGCGGCGGGCTGTAAAACCTAAGACAAAACTTTGAGCAGTTTGGAATGGAATGTTGTCATTCCAATCACTCTCTAAATTCGTCGGTCTCTCGACATGGTCCTTTCAGTCTATCTCCGCTTCCGATGGGATTCTACGTCCCAGAAAAAAATCGTATATCTTGACGCCTTATACAGTACATTTTAATAATTTAAAAAGGAATACTATACGACTTCTCCTCAAACTAAGATTATAAGTTATATGTAAATTTATATGACTATTGGTCGCCCGCGGCTTCGCTCGCGTTAATGTCGGTTGTTATATAGCCTATAGCCTTCCTCAATAAAAAGACTATCCAACACAAAAAGATTTTTTTAATTTGAACCAGTAGTTTCTGAGATTAGCTCGATATTATTATATGATTAACTGCTAGCTCCTCTGGCGACATGTTGTCGACGACTGACATAGTAGTAAATGTGTAGACAAACAACGTTGTTAAAGTAAAGTTCCGAGCTAACCTTCAACATGTAGTACAACATGTCGCGCGCCAAATGTTGCCTAGTGGAAGCGCGGCTTTAGAGACGCTATATACAAGAAAAAACGTGTTTTTGTAGAATATCGCCTTCAACACCTATAGAACTACCAAATTGTTAGCAACACGTTCCGACACGTCCAAACTTGTTCTTTAGACATGTCGGACATTACAGATCGCCTGTAAACTTATATTAAAGGCTGTAAATCATGCTGGACGCATAAAAGCGCACAATAGCCTCGCCTCAGTGACCCTAGCAGTGGACGCCAGCCGTAATTCTCATATTTTCACGACATTATGCGCCAAAGAGGTCTCGCTAACGAGGACGCAGCCCCGCGACTCAATGCAGTTTCAAAGAAACACGGAACGGGCATTTTCTTTGGCGTGATTTATAAAGAGCTTAGCAACGATGCGTCACGCCACATAAGTCACCTTCTGTGGGCCGAGTACCGCCCGTGAGTTATGGCTCGTCAATGAATCAATTCACACTCGGTTACGGAATTCAGTTTCCGTGAGATGGAGAGGTGACCTTCCCAAGGGCATACACACACACTCACACGCGCTCACACTTACGTACATATACAGCATAAGCATAATTATTAATTAGCAGTAAGTTATGAGATGGCAGAGCGGAGCCACCTGACACAGGCTCATAGCTTGAAAGAATACTTCAATACCAGATTAAGTTTGTTCATGCAATAAAAAGTTGTTTTATTTTTTAGTTTTCATTGTTATGACAGACTTGGCAGCGCGACAGCCCCTACACACTAGTCTACACTCAAATTAAAGTATTACAGAGAAAACTACATGGCGAACGAAGTTGTCAAAAATTGACATTTGTATTCTATTCATACATACATACATAAGAGGAGCTCGCTAGCGCAGTGGCACAGCGCGCTTGGCCTGCGATTGCGTAAACTAAGCAATTTCGCTAAGGCCGGTCATTGGATGGGTGACCAAAAATTTATTATCTCGAGTTCCTCCGTTCTTCGGAAGGCACGTTAAGCCGTTGGTCCCGGCTGCATCTGCAATCGTTAGTACCAACCATCCCGCACTGGGCCAGCGTGGTGGGTTATGGCCCAATCTCCCTATATTCTTCCATCCATAGGGAAAGCCCGTGCCCCAGCAGTGGGGACATTAAACGGCTGGTGATGATGATGATGATGATATATACATACATAATTCACGCCTATATCTCCGAAGGGGTAGGCAGAGGTGAACTAGCGCCCACGCTTCGCCAATTATGCTAGGTCCCATGTAATAGGTGGCGAGCCTATTGCCATTTATCGGGCACAAAAGTCGCAGTACATTACTATTGCTAGGTGATACAAGAGGAACGCTGCTGCCCATTCCTCATCACTGATTTATCCTTAGTCGCCTTGTACGACACCCACGGGAGAGATTTGGGGTGGTGACAATTGTATTCTACTCTGCCGTCACCACACGGCAATGTATTCTGTTCGTTTGAATAGATTGGCCATTGGCCACTTGCCTACACTCCCAGGCGAGAGATATAGTCAGCGTACACTATTTCCTCGATTACGATCCGCATTCTAAACTACTGTAGACAAACTGTAAGATGCAGGTATTAAAGTTTGAGCTTAAAATTAACTTGTACGTGACTCTTGGGATTAGGTGGATCCAGCGCTACGCTACAACTTCTTGGTGGATAAAGTTTTTAAAAATAAACAACGAGGGACAGTTTCTCGGTAAATTAGTTAGAAAAAGTTCGAAAAATTCAACAAAACGCCAACCAAGGCGTGTTAGTTGGCCGAGTGGCATCTGCCCGGATTGCAGCGGACGCGGGTTCGATTCTCGCAACAAGACTATAATTTTTCGAACTTTTTTTAACCACAAATATACTATAGGTGAAGTACCTGTATAATGTAAATGCGTATAATGTTACAATGTCTTGGTAGTACCTATTTGCTAAAAGCCACAAAGTGTTCCACTAGAATTAAAGCTAGATTAGTTCTAGAAACGCGTGTGTGTAGGATTCAATTTGAATTAAAATACATAGTTGCTCAATTCATTGTTTTTCTCTCGTCTAAACCAAGTACAGATATTTCTCAACTGAATGAAAATAGACCTTTTACGTTTGTTTTGTGAGACTATATTATAGTGCTCCAGGGAATGTCAATCACACCTGTGTCTACACTCGCAAACAATACAAGGTTCTATTGAAAAAATTACGATTAAAATTTTAATTTATTTAAATTTTTTGACAACTTATCTTTTATTTCTCCCTATATTTTAGGGAAGTCAAAGGGTCTAGCCCATACAGCCATGGCTTTAGTGTAAATTTCATCTGTAGTCTTATGAAATAATGAATGAAATGAATTTTACGTTGAAATATGGGTGTCATACATTTTAACGCATCTAGGGAGTGCTTGGCGCGAATTTAATGGTTACATAGTTCATGACGGTGCCTGATGAGGTGGACAAAACCACTTTTTATGGTTCACCACAACATCAAACACGTCACAAGACTTGTTTTCAATGATTCTGCATAATTGCACATCAACACGGATGCTTGTGCATCAAAATAACACCACTTTCACTGCACAAAATCCACTCTGTAACAATTTTTGAATTAGTGAAAATAAATCTGACTGACACCACGAAACTCGCCAAGCACTCTGACAACTTATCTTACATTTGACACAACGTCGCCAATTTTTTTTCTCTGTAATACGTCAGTTTCATTTTTATTCTATTCGTTCGAATAGATTGACCACTGTTCTGTTTCACATGGTGGCTGGTGAAACATGTAAAGTCATCTTATCAGTAGGTGTATGTTATCGTTGATTAAACGCGCCGGTGGCCAGTCGCGACTGCCCAATTCCCGGCTGATTGTTAACTTAATTTTAGTTCAGGTTGGGAACGGTGCGAGGTCGAGTGCAGACACAAAGGGACGGTCGCTTGTGTGTACAGCCAATTGGTGAAACTGCTAATTTAAATACAAACACTTTAAGGTTTTACGTTTTATGAAATCACTTACTCTGACCGAAGTGTGACGCTTGACTCTGGTTGTCAAAAAGTGGATAATCAAGCACATACAGTCTGAAACGTTCGTAGTTCGTAGATCACACTCTAAAATGTAGCTTGAACACAAAGCCGAGAACTCTTGGGTTTGAATCTTAGTGGCACTTCAGACTAGGTACCACAAAATGTCATTTACTCAGTTGACGTTCAGCTTTACTACGAACATGATACTTTGGCCTGGCTGAGAAGTGTTAAAGTTAGAAAAATTATTTAATTATTTTCCTAGTCAGTTATTTATTAAATACAAACAGTCATAAATCAATTAGAATTATCCTCGAAGGGACAGGCAGAGGCGCATTAACACCCACGTCATTAGTTATTTATTGGCATACTATTATAGGATCAGGCAAAGCTTAGAGATAGGTGGCTCACTCTGCACGCCGAAGGAACTCTGGTGCGATGGTTACACAGGTCCAGTAAGGAGTCGTGCCCCGTAGCACGGGACGTGGACAAAATCTCTTCGGCGGAAAGAAAATATTTTCCTCTCGCTGTAACTCCCACTATACAGGGTGTTGCGACATCACTGCTAATTAGCTTCCCTTTCCTTCCCTTATTACCCAACGTCAAATTCAAATTTCCCGCCGATTGCCGCAAGCGCCGACCCAGAGCGCGCTGCTGTGCAAAATTTAATATGGCCGCCGCGAGAATTACGAGACACACGCCGCTCTGTGATTTTTGTGGTTTTCAAAAAGAAAAAGGACTTTTATCGAAGTACTGGACGTCTTCCAATTGTTTTCAAGCTACTCGAGTTAAATACTAAGTGAATGGGTGCACCCGAAGCCTAACCACATCGCGGCTTTGGTGAGTCCTATATTCCTACCTAACTACCTTTTTAGCAGTGCTTGATCAACCTTAAATTCTCGGGTTTAAATTGAGACGACTACAGGCAGATAAGCTAAAGGCCTTTTCCTCTTCTAAGCCATTCAATTATTCTACATTAAAAGTGGTCCATTCGAGTCGGATTAAGTATCGGTACCTACTTATTTATCGGTATTTAATTCGAATTTCTCTTAACTTAAATATAATAAAATAAACAAATACTAATATAGTTAAATAATTATTTTATCCGAACATTTTAAAGTAAATTAGAGAATTGCAAGCTAAAAGATTCAACTAAGTAGGTAGGTACCTACCTACCTATCGGTAACACATACGCCTCATGCTGCATAGTGTTCTACCTGGCTACTTCGGTTATCTGCTTGCAGTCGTCTCAACTACAGATACCTACAAAGTTATTGATTTGTGCTCGGATTAATTAAGTAATAATATCTACAGTTAGGTATATGTATTTATTGCTTACGTTTATCAAATATTAATTTGTACGTATGCAGGTTTTAATAATACAATAAATAATTTATACTTACCTACATAATATAAAAAATATTTAAAAAAAAAAATTATACCTACTTATCTACATCTTACACGTATTTAAAAGAACACAAAGTCAAGCTATTGGCAGGTCCTACGCGTGTCTAAGAAAGTAGTAGGTACCTATCTATGTAAGTAGTAGTTTGTAAAGTGAAATTTTGTCACTTTAATTTAGATAAAATTTTGTAGTAAGTATATCAACATGCCTAACGATACGGCAGAACTAAAGAAAACTAAATCGGAGGCGGAATTAAAGGCATTTATTAGTAGACGAGAACATGAATTTCGTTCAATGCAAATTCTTTACGATCTGTCTTTGGAAGTGTTAAAGGATCAATCAAAGTTAAGTAAATTTCGTGCTCGTTATAAACATATTGAATCCACTCGGCAAAACTTTTTAGATATAACTCACGAAATAAATTTAAAAAAATTGTCTTTACAACCGACTTGTCTAATAGATAATGAAATGGTTTCCTCTTTTGATGATTTGTACTTTGCGGTAATCGAATTGGCGGACTCGTTCGAAAATCAGTCGGGAGCTACAGTGCATACACATAAAATTCCTAATCAAGTTCGACTACCAAAAATACAAATCCAAAGTTTTGACGGAAACATACAAAACTGGCAAACATTCAAAGACAGCTATTTACCGTTAATTCACGAGAACCAATCGCTTTCAAATATTGAGAAATTTCATTACTTAATTTCATGTTTATCGGGGTTTGCTTTGACTATCGCAAAGGGTGTTCCGTTAACAGCGACAAACTACGAAATCGTTTTTAATGCGCTAACGGAAAAATACGATAACAAGCGAGTTCTAGCTACCGCTTATTTAGACAACTTATGTAAACTCACACCGTTGACTAAAACTTCCTTAGAAGGGCTAAATAAGTTGACTAACACATTGTATGAGTCGGTACATGCACTCCGCGCTTTAAAAATTGAAGACGAAACTGAGTTTCTATTATTTTATTTAGCTTCTCGTACCTTAGATAGTGATACTCGGAAACGTTTTGAGTTACAAAATACTCGTGAAATACCTACGTTTGACGATTTACTAAGTTTCATACAAAACTATATTAAAATTTTAGAAGTGTCTCAAACGACATCTACAATTCCCCAGAATCCTGTTTTTACACATAAGTCTAATAATAATAAGTACAGTCCACGCCCAAAATCTTCGCTAGTTACTTCTACTGCGTCTACTTCCTCCGATAAACCAATTCCTCGTTGCCCTTGCTGCAATAATCCACACTCTATTTATAAATGTTTTAAGTTACAGTCTATGGACATACCTAGTCGCCGTCAACTTGCGGACGACTTAAAACTATGCACCAATTGTTTGAGATCTGGTCACGTAAAAAAAGATTGCAAGTCAAAATCTGGATGTTTTATCTGTGGTTTAAAACATAACACACTGTTGCATTTCGATGAGGCTAAACCGAGCGTATCTATCCCAGCTGTGCATGCGCCAGACGATTCAGTAGAACAACAGTGCTCTGCTACACTAACTAGTGCTATTCAATACCCTACCGAGTCGCAGTCAACAAAAATATTAGGTTCTGCGGTGGTACGCGTTCGTGACGTACATGGCTCATGGCAGCCCGCGCGCGTCTTGATAGACAGCTGTTCTATGGACTCTTTTATTACTAGTTCCTGTGCTCGACGCTTGGCTTTACCCATACAACGTTGTCGCATGTCTGTCACTGGCCTAGGTCAAAACTCTGTTCATAACATACATGGTGTTACTTTTTGTTCTATTATTCCCCGACATAGTGAGAAACCGCAATTTGATCTACCCTTAGTAATTTTACCCAAAATTACATCCGCGATGCCTTCTGTACCGTTACCGTCAACAATTCGTAAATATTTTAATCATTTAAATTTAGCTGATGAAAATTACGATAAACCCGATAGTATAGACATACTCCTAGGAGTAGAATGTTTCGATCAGATTTATCAGGGACCGCGGTACCTACCTGCACCTGGATTACCTTGCGCCCTCCTTAGTGTGTTCGGCTGGGTAATAACTGGTCAATTAAAAACTAATACTCACGTGCTAGCTCCTCCACAGTCGGTTACTTCTCTCATCGCGTCCACTTGTGCGCTCGATGAAATAGTTCAACAGTTTTGGGAAAGCGAGGAACCACCTAAAGCTCGTATTACTATTCCAGAGGAGGATATCTGTGAACAAAAGTATCAAAGAGATACTTACCGTACTCCTGACGGTCGTTACGTAGTCCCGCTGATGGTGAAAGAGGATGCTCCTTCATTGGGAGATTCTTACCGTTATGCTTTAAATTGCTTTCTCAGTTTAGAGAAGCGCCTTGCTCGCGAATCTAATCTGAAAACAGAATACGTTAAGTTTATGAAACAGTATGACGAGCTCGGTCACATGCAGCCAGTAGCTACTTCGGTTACTAATCATACTTACGTCATCCCGCATCACGCGATCGTTCGCCCAAGTAGCTCGACCACCCCAGTCAGAGTCGTTTTTAATGGTAGTGGCTCCACCACTAGTGGGCATTCGTTGAATGATACCGTACACGTAGGTCCCAAACTTCAAATCGATATTATAGATTTAATTACGAAATTTCGTTTACACTTAATTGTAATCAGCGCCGACATTTGTAAAATGTACCGGCAGATACTAATTAGACCGCAAGATAGGCGGTATCAACATATTCTATGGCGCGAGGAACCCAATCAGCCTCTAATTGAATACGAGCTCAACACCGTCACATATGGAGTTGCCAGCTCTCCCTATTTAGCCATTCGAACTCTACGCCAGCTGGCTGAAGATCATGGCCATGATTACCCTCGTGCTGCTCAAGTTCTGAGCGAGGAAACTTTTATGGATGACATCACCAGCGGTTGCTCATCTTTACAAGAAGCTATAACATTAAAAAACGACTTAATAGCTATACTTAAATTGGGTCAATTTGAACTCCGAAAATGGAGCAGCAACTTCCCTGAAATGCTTGCCGATATTCCAATAGAACACTGTCAATCTCCTAAAACATTTAATAACGAAAGCGGCGAATGTAGTTTCAAAATATTAGGAATCAAGTGGGATCCAAACAATGATTACTTTTCCTATTCGTTTTCCGACAATTTTAACATTGACTTTACAAAGAGATCGATACTCTCAATCGTGGCTAGAATCTTTGACCCTCTCGGATGGATAGCACCGATAATTTTCGCAGCCAAACTATTGCTTCAAGACATGTGGCGCCTTCAGTTATCCTGGGACGAGCGTGTTCCACCAAGCCTAGCAAAGCAATGGCATCTTATTGCTGCTAATCTGATTGACCTCCAAGAGATCAAGCTACCACGATTAATATTGCCTCCAAATCCTACTCAAATTCATTTAGTAGGATTCTGTGACGGTTCCTCTCGAGGGTATGGGTGCTGTGTTTACCTATGTGCAGTTACTCCACAGCTTGTTAATACAAGTTTATTAATAGGTAAATCCAAAGTTGCACCTTTAAAGACTCTCACAGTAAATAGATTAGAACTTTGTGCCGCTGTTTTGCTAGCGCGTGTTATACGCCATATGTACAATTTACTAGAACCTAAAATTAAAATAAATTCCGTTAGGGCATTCACTGATAGTACTACAGTCTTATCATGGATTAATACCGCTCCACATTTATTAAAAATGTATGTTGCAAATCGGGTTGTACAAATCACGGATTTAGTACAACCCGAGTTGTGGTATCATGTGTCAACTCATGATAATCCCGCGGATTGTTGTAGCCGAGGTACTACCTGTGCAGAGCTTACTTCTCACAGACTTTGGTGGTCGGGGCCCGCTTGGCTCTCTAAAAACCCAGCGGACTGGCCGACTCGCCAGATTTCTGTGCCAGAGGAGGCTCTCCCAGAAATGAAAGACCCTCATACTTCCAGTTTAATAGGATTGCGACATAACGATCTTATTGAAAAATTCATAGAAAGGTTTTCGTCCTTTTCTAAATTGCAGCGAACCTTCGCTTGGTGTTTGCGTTTTATAAATAACGCGAGGTCAAAACTTGAAAATCGCAAATTCGTTAATCTGACTAGTAACGAATTAAATCAATCTTTGAAAATTCTTATCAAAAATGTTCAATTGATTTCATTCGCCACAGAAATAAGCCAAATATCTAAAAATTCTAATTGTGTAAAATCATTACAAAAACTGTCACCATTTCTTGATGAAGCCGGTATTTTGCGAGTGGGGGGACGCATACGTAATGCTAATATTGCAACTTCCTCTATGCATCCCTATTTACTACCGAAGTTTTCACATTTATCGAAATTAATCATAGACAGTCTTCATTTAAAATATTTTCATTGCGGTCCACGCACTTTACAATCTTTGATACAAAGGCAATTTTGGATTTTAGGTATCCGACTTTTGATACGTTCGCAACTGTCTAAATGTATTGTTTGTTTTAAGGCAAAGCCAATTCCTTGTCAGCCTATTATGGGCATACTACCACCTGATCGCCTTAACCCTGGAAGATGTTTTAATGTTACTGGCATCGATTTTGGTGGCCCGTTTGTGGTCAAGGAAAGTAGGCGTCGTAATGCCCGAACCTATAAAGCCTATATGTGTCTGTTCATTTGCCTCAGCACTAAAGCTATTCATCTTGAAGCAGTCACTGAACTCAGTTCTGACGCTTTTCTGGCAGCCCTCGATCGGTTCGTTTCGCGTCGAGGTACTTGTAGAAAAATTATCTCCGATTGTGGGACCAATTTCGTCGGGGCTAACAGGCAACTTAATGAAGTACTGCAGTTCTTAAAAAGTAATCGTTCCGACCTTATGGATTGTTTGGCCAGTAGAAGTATAACGTGGGAATTTAACCCTCCCGGAGCACCCCATTTCGGAGGAATTTTTGAAAGTGGTATCAAATCCACCAAATACCATTTAAAACGCGTCATAGGGTCGCAGACATTAACTGTGGAGGAAATGTTTACCGTGTTAACTAAGATCGAAGCGATTTTAAATTCGCGACCCCTTTGTGCACTTTCAACAGATCCTAAAGAGGTAGATGTTTTGACTCCGGGACATTTTCTAACAGGTGGCCCTCTTGTAGCTTTACCAGAAATGCCTTTTGACGATTCATCTCTGTCGCCCCGTTCTCGTTGGCAATTAGTACAAAAACTAACGCAATCATTCTGGCGCGTATGGCATCTTGATTACTTACACACTCTCCAACAGAGGAGTAAGTGGCACCACACCCATCCAAACGTAAAAATGGGTGATTTAGTCGTTCTTATAGATACTAACTTTCCTCCTCTACATTGGAAGTTAGCACGAATTGAAAATGTTCATCCGGGGGTAGACAAAGTCGTTAGAGTAGTTACCGTTCGAACTGCTAATGGTCACACCTTTCGACGACCAGTGGTGAAAATATGCCCGTTGCCTTTGTAAGATCTGAACTGTAGTTTATCTGTAATCCGATATGTGTAGAATAATATGTATTAGTGTATATTTATCTTAACCATATGTATTCATATTACCTTTTTATATATCTTGAATTTTAAATGCCGAACACATTAAAATCAGTAACTTTGTTTGAAATCCTAAAGTATTTCAAGTGGGGGGAAATGTTGCGACATCACTGCTAATTAGCTTCCCTTTCCTTCCCTTATTACCCAACGTCAAATTCAAATTTCCCGCCGATTGCCGCAAGCGCCGACCCAGAGCGCGCTGCTGTGCAAAATTTAATATGGCCGCCGCGAGAATTACGAGACACACGCCGCTCTGTGATTTTTGTGGTTTTCAAAAAGAAAAAGGACTTTTATCGAAGTACTGGACGTCTTCCAATTGTTTTCAAGCTACTCGAGTTAAATACTAAGTGAATGGGTGCACCCGAAGCCTAACCACATCGCGGCTTTGGTGAGTCCTATATTCCTACCTAACTACCTTTTTAGCAGTGCTTGATCAACCTTAAATTCTCGGGTTTAAATTGAGACGACTACAGGCAGATAAGCTAAAGGCCTTTTCCTCTTCTAAGCCATTCAATTATTCAACACAGGGCGTCCCACGGCCATGCCACACGGAGGGAAAGTATATTAAATATTGAACGTAGGATATTTTACTAAAAGAAGAAATGGTTTGGTTTTAATAATAAGTAGGACTGCATTCACAGATTTTTTTTAAATCGCCTACCTCAACCGGGAATCGAACCCGCCAAATGTGATAGAAAAATTACTTGTATTTTATAATAGCGTTTGAAAGGGCTACTCATAAGCATATTTTTTTCCTAAATAACCTAGCATATTAAATGAAACTAACATCATAAAATTTTCATTTTATTTAAAAAAAAAAAAATTATCAAATGCTCAAAATGTGATCCGTTCTGTTGTATACAAATTCTCACTCTTTTGATAATTTCTCTCCCTGTTGATTTACTTATTTTTGCATGGTGGATGTTTGAAATAATACGTCTAAGTTCATTTTGTAACTCCTTCACACTGTTGTACCGGTTCCTGTAAACTAAATCTTTTACATAACCCCATAAAAAAAATCAAGTGGGGTTAGATCTGGGGAACTCGGTGGCCATCAAATTTGTCCAAAAGTGTCGATCCAGGAAAGAAAATATTCATTAAGAAACTCGGCTGTTCTCCTACTGTTATGAGCCGGAGCCCCATCTTGCTGGAATATGAGATTTCGTCGATCTGCATCAGGAAGATTATTAATATAATTTCTTAAAATCTCATCATTTTAAATAAAATGAAAAATTTTATGATCTTAGTTTCATTTCATATGCTAGGTTATTTAGGAAAAAATAATGCTTATGATTAGCCCTTTCAAACGCTATTATAAAATACAAGTAATTTTTCTATCACATTTGGCGGGTTCGAATCCCGGTTGAGGTAGGCGATTTTTAAAAAATCTGTGAATGCAGTTCTACTTATTATTAAAAATAAAACGATGTCTTCTTTTAGTAAAATATCCTACGTTCAATATTTTATATATACTTTCCCTCCGTGTGGCATGGCCGTGGGACGCCCTGTATTATCCCGCGACAAAACACTGTCAAGTGGTGGAGAGAGATTCTGTCCACGTCCCGTGCTAGGCCTGCAGTGGGGTGTGAGAAGTGTTGTAGTAATTTTATTAACCTTGTCGCCAGCCGGTGCAGATAAAACACACATTTACCTCCGAAGGGGGATGTCCGACCGCCACTCGGCAGTAATCTGTGGCCGAACTTGGCAGTAGTTTATAAAAGTGTCGCCCGCTGTCCCTCGGGTCCCGCCCCGCCCGCGGTCCCATAAAGCCCCTTATACGGTCCCGGCCGGTTCCCAGCTGCCCACCTACACGACAAATACGCCTACTTATCTAGATTAACCCGCGGTACAATACGAAGCGTGTCCCCATAATGAAATTTGCGGATTCCGATTTTATTGGAATTAAATTGGTGAAGTACCCTCGAGCTAACAGCGGCCCAGTCGACGGTAATAAAGTAACGCGTTCGCTAGTAAAAGTCTTATTCAGCTGCTTCATGGCGTCGCCGTTCTCGAAAAATGTTTCCACAATAGCACATTATATAACGACGGCGTATATAAGATCGTGACCAACTTTTACTTTGGACCCCTTGGAAGTAATTGTTGTTTTTGATTTTTATTTGAACATTATATAAATGTTAGAAAAACATGTTACAAAGAAAATTAGGGTTAGAAAAATTTCAATAAATCATAATGCGGGAATTGAACCCACGTCCTCTGTAATCCGGGCAGATGCTTACTATAGACCACTCGGCCAACCAAGACTATAATTTTTTAAACTTTTTCCAAGCACAATTTTATTGAAAATAAATCAGTTTTTGCTATATTTATTATGCTCTACAAGTATTAAGTTCCTATATTTAAACTTAAACTATATATAAAATGAGAAGCGCTGTCGAGCATAGCACAAAACTGATAAAGATTAATGTTTGTGAGTGCAGAAATGACATTAACAACTAATGAAGGCTTTTAATTCCGATTAATTGAAAGAAAAATCTACCTACTGGGTCAACCATGAAACTAAATTCAACCTCAATAAAAATAATGTAAAGTGTAACGCTCTGTACAACGATAGCTAATAACACGAATAACAATAATAATTAAATGTTCGTTTGTCTATCTAAAAGTTAACATCTAACACCACGGGGAGGCTGGCGCGTGTGTCCAATAATTACTAAATTCCCTGCGGTTTGTATTATTGACGTTGTTCATTAACAGAAACCAATCACGGATTGGGTCCCTATGTCATAGATAAATCGCATGACATATAAATCCTGAGTGTAACTAGCTTAAGTCTCTAGTAAATGAGATGTTCAATTATCTTGTCAATAACCATTCTAATTGGTACTTGAGTTAATTAATTGTAGTGAAATCAATCCAGCCCACGATTCTAGCTTTGATTTTAAAAATGTCTAAATGAAATCGAATGAAAACAGTGCTTAACTTTGATGACAAATCTTCCGGTAGATAGACGAACTATTTTCTCAAGACAAAACCTACTCAACAATTTTTATTGTATCTTTTGGGTCGAGTATGTTTCCTCTTCTATTCTTATCGGTCACACGTCTTCTAGCCATCAAATCGCCTAAACATTATTTTTATTGGAGTCGCCTATGAACACCCAAGAGATTATATTTTGACCAAAGGATACTAAAAATTTCTATCATCTATCACACCGGAAGCTGCTAGTTATGAATGAATTTATAGAAAAGTGACGGAAAGGACCCAGGTGGTTTGCCCTGAAACATTAGGGTGCCCCAAGGCGATTATTGGACCGGGCCCATCTCCTTAGTCGACTTTAACGACACCCCTGGGTTGAGTTAGGGTTGGCATATTCTGTTTTTTTCGCACCGAGGCCAGCATGAAAGAAGTATATAATATAGGTAATAAATAAAATTATTTAATTTAGTAAATTTCCGAACGCTGCCGGAATCTCACAATGGCCATCGCGCACCGACAGTAAACATTGAAGGAGAAAATTCGATATAACTTGCAAGATTATCGACGCTCTCTCGGCTCAGGGAACCTGGGACTATGGCCTAACTGTTGCCCTAAACTAAAATCCTAAGTGCTATGACCGAAGGCGGCACGACCCTGCCGTGAAGACCATGCGTAAAGGCATATTTACACTCCCGAAAAAAAGGGAACAAACTGTTTCTTTGTCTAATGTTCAGTTGACGACGTGACTGGTGACGTCAGCGTCCACATGAGAGAAGTCACGCGCCGCCCGCCGTGTTGCTTAAAAATAATACACCCCACACTCCAGGGAAATTAAGGGCGTTTTGATCGCACCACGAACCTCACGCCCTGTTAGTTTGCCTCAATGTCGCGAGTAATGCGAGCCGCGCTTTGATATATTTTATTTATAGCAAAGGCTAAACAGTAACGACTATTACGTTCGGTCGTTAGCTTCATTTCAGTTTTTGGGCTTACAAACAAATAATGTAATACCTACAAAGAAAAAGAAAAACAGGTTAGAAAAAGTTGGAAAAACTTAAGTCTTGATGAATCGAATCCGCGTCCTCAACAAAACCTATTTAATCTTTACAATGATTCTTTGAACAAAATTTCTAACATTTGGATAATGTTAAAAATAACAAATAATATTCGGATTCCGATGTGTGCAGGATTTACCGTGGTTCGGTCTTTTACAGTAACATATATACAATACATTATTAGACATATTGACTTGATATTCACAACCAGTAGTTGTAAAACATTTAGTACAAACACCCAAGATTTTTGGAAGGATTAGGTGCTTATCTGGGTGCTAATCTTATCAATATGTCTGGAACAAAGCAAGATTTCAAATAATATCAATATCCATGATACGGTTGCAGCATTGATTATTGGGGTCAGTCTGCATTTGCCGAGAGAAAATAGCGTTACAAAGTCAGCCTTTGTCAGCATTAGATGGTTTGGCTGAAATATGTTACTTTGAGTTCCTCCATGATTCCGAAGGCATGCAGCCGTTGGTACTGGCTACTCCTGAGACGTGACCGTTGCGGGTTCCCATCCCATTCCAAAAAGAACCAAAGTCAATGTCAATTAGTTGATGATACTACAGCCGTGAAGATCCATTGTGGTCCATTGTGTGGCAATTTGATTCAATCGCTTGGATAGAACTGACCTGCACGCCCCTGATTGATTCATAATAGGGACTTGGAATCCTTCACGGCACTGAAGAGCTGTTAACCCGTTGTAACTGCCTCAATTTAATTTGATAATCCTGGGATTTTGGGCCCTGGCCCTCCATCTATAGCGTGGGCCGCCGATCATGACATACGCGTAATCCGACTGTTTATATCAGCAGGTTTTTTAACGAACATTATTTTCTGCAATTTTGAACTAAGACCTGAGCACATAGCGCCCGTATATGGAGATAAGCTTGTAATTATACCCGAAATTACGTGTAGAATTGTATCGAAAAATACAACGTATACTTAACATAAATAACGCACACCCTGAACACTGCCCATGCTAACGTGGCCATAAAACTATGGTGATTTCAAAATATATAGAATTTTAAAATTAATTTTAGAATTTTCCATACATTTTGCTTTGCTGGCCGAACAATTTGTGTGGGATGCCGGGTTCTAGGCCATTATATTATTATGTATTAGAAGACAGTTGCGGTTTGAATTTTTTTTTAAATATATAAACTCAATGAATCCTCTTCAACATCTTCCACGAGTTGAGTAAACTCTTTTTCTCAATATTCCCGTTGTTTGTACAAAAAACGTAATTCCAGTGCTTTTGTTGGCAGGAATCGTCATTTGCGAAGTTAGCTCATTAGGCGAGGTCCTCGACCTAGACGAGAAAGAAATTCTTACCGTCGCAGATGAAATTTGCATTGAAACACAAACGTAATGGGTCTGTTACACGGACAATGTTTTTGCTTGGCAACTGTATTGTATCAATCTGGAGCAATTAAGTGGAGTAATCTGGAGCTGGAATTAATTGCGGAAATTGCTTGGGGCAATTTTACATTCCACATTATTCAATGTCGCGAATAGAAGTTGCTGAATATCCAATCGGTTTGGAAATCTTTAGTCAATTATCTTTCTATCTCGTTTGTTATAGAAATAGATGAGAATATATAGTATAACTATACAGTGTGGAAAGAAAGAGTGGGCCCGGAGGGAAAGTACCTTTAATCTTTAAAAAGCTTACCTGAACCGGGAATCAAACCATGTAAAAAATAAAAAAAATTAACACTCGCCATTTTATTTTACTAATCGATGCAGTTAATGTTAACGATAATTTTTCTCTCAGAAACATAGGGTCATAGAAAAAAAAAACTATGAAATCTAACATTTTTTTTAACTCTCCAATCAAATGAAACCTTTATTATATTATTGTTGCTCGCGATTTCTGTTGGTAAGCGGAATTTTAAAAATGAAACGTTTATTTTGTTTACATACAATTTTTATCGATTTGTTTTTGTTTTGCCACTACCTATTTCATAATAAGTATTTTGTGATATTCCCTAATTATTAAAATAATAGCGTATCAAGTACAATTCAATTTAAATTTAAGGTAAAAAATTTAGTAAGTAGGTAAATGTTTGATTTAAATTAGGTAAATCAAGTCAAATTATTAGTCTCTTGCCAGGATATATTTTTCTTCAATATTAGTTTATGTGTCTTTCAATTCTAACAAAATAATGTTCTTAGACCCTATGTTTCTGACGGAAAAATTATCGTTAACATCAACTGCATCGATTAGTAAAATAAAATAGCAAGTGTTAATTTTTTTGATTTTTACATGGTTCGGTTCCCTGTTCGGGTAAGATTTTTTGAGATTTCTGTGAATGCAGTTATGTTTCTTTTAAAAAATAAAGTAATGTTTCCTTTCAGTTAATTCAGCTATTTTAAAGATTTAAGGTACTTTCCCTCCAGGGCCCACTCTTTCTTTCCACGCTGTATACGTATTGACTTGTATTGACTTATTTTTTAAGTTGCTAAAAGGTATTGTGTGGTCGTATCTCAGCAGCAGGTTACTACATGTTGCCATCGCCCTAATTTGCTGGATGTCCTCGTAACGGCATTGTTGACGAATATGGACAGGAATTGAGCAGTTTTCGTTGCCCGTGTAAGCGCACCTTAAGAAGCTGAGCGCTAGAAGTTTCCAGAAGAGGCTGCGCTCCGTTGTGGGATGGTTTTTGCTCACAACTTCAGTTCGCAGGAGTTGGGACCACGTTCTAAATGGAAATTTCTTTAAAAAAACTTCCCTTTAGATTTCGTGCCGCATGCCAATAACGTAAAGAATCAGGAATTTTAGAACTGTTTTATGAAGTTTTGACCATGAAATGTCCACTAGAAAATGTTACAATGAAAATTCACAAAGTCTTTCGAGAATTTTTATTTTTTGCTAATACTAAGATTGTTTAGTTACAAATAAGCTATACACAAAGCATTAGTCGAAAACTGAAAGAAAACTGAGCGTCGAGCTCAGCAGTACTCGTAGTTAGTAATTTACTCTCACACAAATCACTTTTACCGAATCTGAGTTTCAGCAATATAGCTCAAGTTAAAACACCAAAACTATCCGCGAGCAAGTTCCCCCGACAGCGTCCCTTAACCGTAAGCTGCGCTCGGAGCAATAAAATGAATTAAAAGCCAACCAGTCCCGCGACGTAATCCAGAGAGTTATAAAACAATTCGGGGCCGGGTCGCGCCGCTTCGATATTAATGTCCGTTATAATTTTTCACGGGCCGCTGTCGCCGTTAATCACACTTCATTCGCGTACGCCGAAGGAAACAAATCGGCCGCCATCACTCGTGGCGCCGCAGGTTGTTTGCCGATCGACTTGCGTGCGAGCGCCCTTTGTCGAGCCCGGCTCAAGCCACTTATCATGCAAACGCGAAATCAATTTATCGGGACTCCAACCTAGCTGCGAAGGCTGACGGCTTATATGAAGCGGTGTCACCCTTCTACTTCCTGCTCCGTTAACAGTTAAACGGGGGTCGGCGCAGTATGTTTCCTCTTCTACCACCATCTTCTCAAAATTTGTCCCCACAATAATAATGTTAACAGCAGCATTATTGTATTAGACAATGTGTGATAAGATAGCCAGCCCCTCTGTGGTTGAGGGCTCCAGGTGAAGCTCGATTCCATCCTTGTTATATATATATATATCGGTCAGACGCCATCAAGCCATCCACTCTATGATGAATGAATTTATAGAAAAGAGAAGGAAAGGACCATGTCGAGATATGTTCAACACAGACCCTCTTTGGGTATGCTGTTCTTGGTGGTTTTCCCTCCTCTATTCGGGTGACCCAAAGTGCTTATTAGTCTACACCGGTCCTTGGTCGACTTTTACGACACCCCTGAAATGAGTCGGGGCTGGCACAGTCTACGTTATTTTTTCGACCTTAGTCCAGCATGGAAGACACTATAATAATAATAAATAATAATAAATATTTTTTACACTCACACCTATCATCTAGCCCAAAGTAAGTAGCCTAAGCACTTGTGTTATGGATACTAGATAACGGACATATTTTTAATATAATTATGTATATAAACGTTGAAAATATACTACATAAACATATACACAACCATGACTCGGAAACAAACATTTGTCGTCATCACAAAGTTTGCCCCTACCAGGATTCGAACCCGGGACCTCTTGGCCAATACCCAGCAATCTGAGCATTCGATCAAGGCTGCCGTCACACTTATCGTACAAACACGAAATCAATTTATCGGGACTCGATGTGAGGCCTAGCTCCGAAGGCTGACGTCTAAAATGAAGAGGCGTCGCCTCTAGTACAGCCCGAGCCCGTACTAAGTCAATCTCGATCGCAATCCGTGATCAAAACTGTGTACGGGCCGCCAATCTGCTTCGTACACATTCAATCTAGATAGTAATCATTGATTGTGATCAAAGGTCGCGATCGAGACTGGCTGGGCCGCACAGCCGTTCGGGAGTTTCCCGCGACCCTCTTCACACGAAATATGCGAGAGATGTCGGCCTGTCTGCGTCCGCCCACGGTGGTGGACCGCGCCGCTTTGTTATTTCAGGTTATCTCGTGTATGTACCCGAGTTGTGGTCCCGTACTAAGATATTTAGTGAAACGGGCATTTCTGTGGAATTAGCCACTGTTCACTTGACATATTTACGTTTTTGTTCCATTAAATACGTTGCGTGTTAGTAAAGGATGCCTTCTCCAATAAGTGGCTTATCTGAGTTTAGTCTGAAAGTTATGCATTTTATAGCAGTGACATATTAGATGCGTAGTAATAACTAAGCTGTAATACTGCACGTGAGGCCTATATAAATTTACATCACATACCTATTATTTATACTTCATCATTGTTAATATACCTATTACATTAATCTTATGTATTTTAGCGGGTTCGGTTTACAGATCAGGCAAACGATTTTTCAAAATTCTTTGAATGCAGTTGAAAATGCCTATTAAATCAAAATGAAGTCTCCTTTCATACATACATACATAAATCACGCCTATATCCCCGAAGGGGTAGGCAAAGGTGAACTAGCACCCACGTCTCGCCAGTTATGTTAGGTCCCATGTAATAGGTGGCGAGCCTATTGCCATTTATCGGGCACAAAAGTCGCAGTAGGTCCATAGCTAGATGGTATAAGAGGAACGCTGCTGCCCATTCCTCATCACTGATTTATCCTTAGTCGCCTTGTACGACACCCACGGGAGAGATTTGGGGTGGTGAAAATTGTATTCTACTCTGCCGTCACCACACGGCAATCCTTTCAATCTTCTCAAATTGTCTTTCTACATTGTAGACAGATGGAATATTGTAGATTCTATAATATTAACTACCGCACTCGGAGACGTCAAATAACGTTAATGAGTACTTAACGTCAAAAAATGACAAATCAAAACCAGTCGCTATTCTTGCCGGGTCTAGATTAGAATGAAAATTTTTCACATTAAATACTCATTAAAGTTAATTGATGTCTCTGACTGCGGCAGTAAGACACTTTCCCTCCAAGTGACATAGCCCTGTAGATACATTATACACCATACCAAAGAAGTACTTGACATGATAATGACGTTTCGCTCCACCGTTCTTATCGAGCTGTTCTCGGGTGTTTATGGCTGTTTCCCTTGTGGAGCGCTGGACAATGGGCGCCATGATCGATGTCGCGTTGTTTGCTCGGCCTCTCGCCCAATGCTCCCCGAGCCACTCGTTCGGGAAGATGTTTGTTTTTATTACGTCTTGGGAGCCTTCAAATTGTATGAAAACAAGTCGCGCGGCGAACTAACATTTTTCCGTTTCTACGTTATAGTATTTACCAACAAAAATACAGAGAATGATTGCAAGGTTCATTTGTTTTGATTAAAGTTTTGTCTTTGATCGTTTAATATATCTGTGGCTGTGGTGACGGCAGAGTAGAATACAATTGTCACCACCCCACATCTCTCCCGTGGGTGTCGTACAAGGCGACTAAGGATAAATCAGTGATGAGGAATGGGCAGCAGCGTTCCTCTTATACCACCTAGCAATGTACTGCGACTTTTGTGCCCGATAAATGGCAATAGGCTCGCCACCTATTACATGGGACCTAACATAACTGGCGAAACGTGGGTGCTAGTTCACCTCTGCCTACCCCTTCGGGGATATATATATTTATTTACATAGATACTAAAACTACTAAATTATAAAACTTTCTTAGAACGGACAAACTGGATGCTACTATTGATTATTATAGTAGTACCCGGTTCGTCCTTCAAGTCGACCCGTTCAGTAAGAAAAGGTTTAGTTAAAATGGTGATGGTCGCCACGGCACGTATTCAATTAAAGTTCTGCACTAAAATAAGCAATTTTGGCATGTTTTTGTATAGTCCGCGCCGAAACTATTTAAAGTTCCCTGAGAAGAACTGTAGTCAGAGTTATTTATTGTTTAATACGTCAAGCCGTGGATCCGCGCTGCATGATTTATAGGGCAGTGACGGCAAACGCCCGCCCTCCAGACAGCCTCTTCATATTTATCCAGTTTGTTATATTTTCACTCACGATTTTGTGTGATCACCGCTCGTAAACACCGTCTAAATATAGGGAAAACACGAATAAACGTACATAAATCTTTGATGGTCTCTCGAAGTCAAATGTAATATAGACCGAGATTTTAATTAATAAATCACGACTATTTCATTTTATCCCTCAAGGATAATACCCCTCTGCCTACGTAGAGGTGAATTGTCACCCACGTTCGCTATATATGTTGAATCCCATGTAATAGAGCGCCTATTGCCATTAAGAGGAACTCTGTCTGTACCTTTAGTCGACTTGTACGCAGTACAGAAAGGGGTGAGGACAATTGTATTCTGCTCTACCATCACCACACGGCAACTTATTTTCAAGTAAAGGATACTTGAAAATAAGTACAGTACGTAGCTTTATTGCGTGTCTAGTAAAGGTCGACCACACAAGACGCAAACCTACATACGGATTCATCATAAAGGCACCGGCTGTAAACGACCTTAATAAAATTAAATAATGATTACACGAGTACCGATGTAAATGATACGTTAATTAATAACGACACTATCCGAGGCCGCGGGTGAGCGGTCTTGACGCAGAACGACCCTTTCGCAAAATGTTATCGTTAAAATTTTTATCACTTTCGCATAATGTCACTTTCGCTGAACGTCATTTACGCACACTGTCACTTTGGCAAAACGACATTTTTGCAGAATGTCACTCCAGTATTTTTTTCTTAGGAGAGTCTAATACTAACACTGCAGAATCTGGTAAGTTTCTGCAGTGTTACTATTAAAAAATCAACATAATAATAATATAATACCTACATGACAGATGAAAAAATGTTGCTGGAGTAACATCCTACGAGAATGTCATTTTCCGAAAGTGACATTGTGCGAAAATGACGTTCTGCGAAATTCACCAAATTTTTCACTGCGACATTCTGCGAAAGTGACGTTCTACGTCAAGCAAGCAAGACCGGGCGAGCGAGTCGTGAAATCTAAATACCTATTTATTTAACTGGCCGTTTTATACGCTTGGTTTTATGTCCGAATGGGACCTCGGGATAATTGCAGGGCGCACAGCGCGGTCAAGCAATAATTCAGGAGTGCAAAGGGTAAAGGCGCCTCCAGCAAAGGCTGGAAGTGGAATCCCTTTGCCTCGCTCTGCGTCTGATGTCCCGCCACTACAATTGTTCTGAACCGAGAACAGCCGGAAACGGAACAATAAAATTTTGCCTCCGGGTGGACGTTACACACACCCAACCACAGTTTGCGTTCTTGTAAAACTAAAATTATATTTCATAACGTATACGGTAATTTATTTATATGAGTTGGTTTTCATGACGTTTCAGTCACGGGGAGACTAAATACAAAGATAGTTAATTACCGTCATCATAATAATAATTTTAATATTTTATGTTAAAGAGAAACGAGCCAATGTCTATGGCTTTGGCAATGCCAGGACGTCCTTGAGATCTAAGTATTAATTATTCTGGTGTGGTATATTCGAACCAGTACCCCTCAAGTTTAAATATTTCCTGATGTGATCGTATCCTTCAGGTATATATTATTGATTCTCTTCTGCTATAATATGGGTGTGTCTACACAACCCCCCTTAAACGAGGGTTAAAGACGCAATCAGAAATTGATACATAAATGCTAGAACAGGCAGAGTAGGCACAGTTACCATTCGAAGACATGGGTGGGATAATAAGTCTAATTCGGTTAACTCGCCAAACAAAAGACAACGTAGGAGTTCCAGGTATTGCTTAGGGGGATTAGCGGTTAAATTGGAATCCGCTGCGGCTAAATCAACATTCAGCGTCTGAATAATTAAAGTTTTATCAAACTTCTGCGCACGGAATGTTTCGGCGAATCCACCTGGAATTAGACCCGATTACAACACATCGGCCGTTTAACCAAATAGTGAGATTATTTAACCGTATTATGAAATCTCATTACTTATGTCAACATTAAAGTACCTACCTTAAAGTAAGAGTACTAGTCAGACTCGTTTAAAATACAGTTTTAGTTGACAAGTACACAGTTTTATAGATACGTAAAGAAGATGCAGAGTTGAATTAACCCCCATGTTTCACCAATTATGTTAGGTCCCATGTAAGCTTATTTCCTAGGGGCAAGCCTATTGCCATGTATCAGGCATGTAAATAGCAGTATATATTGCTAGGTGATATAGAGGAACCCTGCTGCCTATTACTAATCGCTCTCCTTACTCTTAGTCAATAGATTTTTTAAAATAAACTATTGGGGTCTACCTTCTGTTAGTTTCTTCGTTTATGATCTACTCTAAATTATGAGCTTGAGGCAAATTTTTTTGGACTCCCGTCTAAGGACGCTGTTTTAAAAAATCACTAAGTTTATGTAGAGGCATCAAACAATAAAATACATAAAACAAATAGTATTTACGATGCAAGTTTGAAAACTAGAACAACGCAATTCTGTGAACCCTTTATAGAGCAACACATGCAATTTTGGTTCATTGGTATTAAACCTTATCACAAATCGCTAAGATTCGAATTTTGCTCGCAACAATTTTACCAAATGGTTAAAATAAACCACGCAGACAACAGGTCGAGACGATAGTCAGCTCGAACTAAAGAAAGAAGCGCTTTAATAATAATTTGTTCTCAAATTACTCGAACCCAGCTTAAATATTATGCCGTTTGTAAAAAAAAAATAGAAACTGAAATCCACCGAGACACAAAGATATCCGATGTGCACTACAATGGCTCTCTTGTTAACGAAAACAACACTGAAATAATATTGTCCCCGAAGTGAGTACCTGAGCTGCATTTTGTTTACCGTGTGTAAGAAGAGCGTTTGTGGTCTGGGGAGGAAAACAGCGTATGAATAAATTGCGGTATGATTCTAAATACTCTTTTACTTGGAAGATATTTTGTTGTTGGGATAGCTGTGTTTCGTTGCTTATCTCTTTCTGGGATTTTACATTAGCGATTTATATCTATATTTTATATTAGTAAAGTCTATCCTACCAGCCCTTTAATGTTCCCACTGCTTGGTGGATATAAACAACTGCAGATGCAGCCGAGGCCGACGTCTTAACGTGCCTTCCTTCTCGAGATAATATATTTTTGGATACACATATCAAATGACCGGCCTTAGAAAACATTCCTTAGTTTACGCGATCGCAGGCCGAGTGCGCTAAGCCACTGCGCTATCGAGCTCGTCAAATTCTATGCTACGTATGGGACATAACCTTTACAATTACATTTAAAAGAAAATTTACCTCGACGCAGGAAGGTCATAACTGTCCTGTACCACAAGCCGGGCACAAAGTTAGTAACTATTACGTTTTAAGGCCGTAGGTACGGCATGCTCTCGTACGTGTTTTTGTTACCAGTCGTAGTTAAGTCGTAGCTCGTAATAGCTTCTAATGGTAGCAATAGTGTGACCAGTGTCACCCACGCTCTGTAAGTCGTCGGACAAAGTACCAGGTTAAAACAAATTGAAAATTATTGAGCTCGAAGATAATCACGCCGCCAAACATTGCCAGTGTAAAATCATCATAAGATATTGAAAAGTTGTATGTCCGTATAGGTAGGTTGTGGGGTTGATTGTTTGTGCGCAGTATATTTCGGCTTATGTGATTGGCGAGTTGTGGCGTTGGGCTTGACGCGTTTAGTATCAACTCTGGTATTGAATGCGTCGGGGTCATCGCTTCGTTGGGGGATCGGGGTGGAACCGAGGCATGCTTCGCACTCCCCCATCCTCCCTTGGACACACAGGGTCTTAACGATTCACAAGTGTATTGCAATCATACCAGATATGAATGAACGAATATTGATTTTGATCTCTAAGTTCAACACAGAAAGTATCCAAAATATACACGGGCCATATCCAAACCGCAGAGTGTCGTCAATCAGACGCCGCCGACGAAACTTTGTCCTCATCGAGAAGTTAATACTTGTTCTAGTAACTCGAAGTCAGTCGTAATATTAGTGTGTTTTACACAGAAGTATAATCGTATAATGAACTTAAAGAACTTGTTAGCCGAACACCTCGCCAACTAACTTGAGGAAGCGAACTTGGAAGCTATTTCTGAATTCGTCTAATTCGTTTCAAACAAGCTCAGAGAGGGCTTTGTGCTCAAACAGATTTTCTGACATTAGTAATCAAGAAGTGCCTGGATCAAAGAGTGTTCAAACATATCACATTTTCGACGATCACATATAAACCTTCCATAGGACGAACTTAACTCTTGAATATAAATCCAGTGTTTCAACTAATAATGAGAAAAAGATACAATTCCCTATTATGCGCTGAAGGATTAGCTAATAAAGGCATATTGAACATAATTGATAGAGTTCATAATTCTAAGCTTGATGAAGACGCGCGCTAGATTAATGAGGCACAATTAAACCAAGAGTAATGTTCAGCCAAAGCTGCATTCAATTAGAAGGGTCCCGGCGGGATACGGCCGCCCGTTACGGAACACTAATGTACTCCAATCCCTCATTTCACCGCACACGCTACGGCCTATCAGAAAGTTAGTCAAATTACTTCATTATCTCGTGCCGATCACTCGCTCCCGGCTCTGGACAACTAATGCTGCTTGATCCAAACCTCTTCCTCGAGCGCTCTTAATCAAAGCGGGATAGTAAGTACAGTCTGTGCCAAAGTCGTTGGAGATTTCAGCACAGGCTGTACTTACTATACCGCTTTGAAACACATTCGCCACATTTGTGTGCAATGCTGGTCTGGGGGCGAAAAAATAAGGTAGAATGTGCCAACCACGGCTCATCCCCTGGGATGGGTGTCGAGAAAGTCGACTACGAAAAATGACTACATCTCATGGCACCGTGGACAGGGCAAACCACCCACAACAGCATACCCAAAGAGGTTTGGTTTCAGGCAGGTTGTCGGCTGTAAAACCTAAGCCAAAACCTAGAGTATATAGATTGGAGTGTTGTCATTACAATCACTCTCTCCGTTCATCGATCTCTCGACATATTTCCGGTGTGATGGATAATATGAATCAAAAGGGAGTGAATAACTTGAATGAGTTAAAGGGCAAACATACTGCGCCGACCCCAGCTAAACTGGGAACAGGGCAGGAAGAAGATGCTTTCGCAAAATTAAAAATCCTCCGTTGCTTTATCGGGGGAAAACATGTTACGAAACAACAGAAACACGAAAAAGGTAAACAGGCTAACGTTTCGCTAGTAGCATAATATTTTGTAGGATGAAAACGGGACGAAATGTTAAGCCCGCCCGGAGTCGGCGCCTGTCACAGCGGCCAGCATCCGTAGCACATGAGTAAATAAACGGAACAGAGAATAACCTTCATACAACCGCGCGAATCGGTTGCAGTACTACAAGCACGCGGGACATGTGTGCGTTACCACTGGCCGCTGTCGCGCACGCGGCGAGACTGGAAACAACCGGTTTATGACGCACAGCCAGTTGCATAATGCCAGGGTTATTGCGACGGCGTTCTTAGGAAGCTTTTACTCTGTTCGGTTTATCTACTCATGTGTCCGTAGTTCACGGCACATGCACAAAGCTGCCCTGGAATTTCAAATTCATATGTGCTCCAGCTGTCGGTTGTAAATACCCGTAGATATCGTGTTACGTACATGGTATAGTAAAGCGATGAGTAATAGGCAGCAGCATAACTCTTCCAATAGCTGGCAATATACAGTACATTATGGCAATAGGCTCGCCACCTATTACATGGGACCTTACCTAATTGGGATATAGATATCGTTCATATACGTTGTGAGCTTCCTTAGTAAATAAATTAACGTAGACTATGAGGAATTCGATAGTGCAGTGGCTCAGCGCGCTCGGTTCAATTGCATAAACTAAGCAATGTTCGCCAAAGCCGATCATTGGATATGTGACCAAAAATGTACTATCTCGAATACCTCCGTGCTTCGGAAGGCACGTTCAGCCGTTGGTTTCGGCTGCGTGTACAGTCGTTAATACCCACCAATCCGCACCGGGGGGCCTACCGCCTAACTCGATTGCTGATGATAGCTTTAAATCAATGCACTGCTTACGGCTATAGCAGCCATCCTAAATTTTTAGGCGTTACGGATTTTGTGGCAAATTCATACAAAATCATTCGGTGATCATTCATTCAAAGCTATCGCTAATAGTTTAGGTACATTTAGTGCGAAATTACAGCATGACGTCATAAACTATAGCTTTTCCTTTAGCAATCGAGTTAGGCGGTAGGCCCCCTGGTCAGCGTTGTGGGTTATGGCTTATTTTCGCTATATTCCGACATCCATAGGGCAGGCCTGTGCCACAGCAGTGGGAACATTAAAGGGCTGGTGATGATGAAGAACTGCTAAGACTTGAGAAATACGTGCAGTCCATAACCAGGATGTGGAGCTCTGTGGAAATCTATTGTCTGTTTGTTCGTGGTTTTTCTTTTTTTAAGGCGCCCTGCCTTCAATGTCTTTAATTTGGGTTCGTTGCGAGGCGCTTTGATGACGCCTCTCCTAAACCTTTTCCACCGGAAATTTGGCTCGGCGTTTTGATCCTTCTAATGGTATCTCTTTGTCACGACACCTTGAGGGATGGATATCTTTTAGCCGTAATTTCAAGCATCCTTAACAGAATATTTACACGACAGAAAATCTCAATAGTATAAGTTTCCCTTAAAGGTTAATACGTTCATCTAAAGGTTAATACATACATACATACATACATAAATCACGCCTATATACCCGAAGGGGTAGGCAGAGGTGAACTAGCACCCACGTTTAAAGGTTAATATGTTCATCTAATATTATCTAAGTTCTCACAAACGCCTGCCGCTCTATTTTATCTTGAATTTGATTAAATTATAGGCCTATACATTTCCCCCTTACATTTCGCAAATTTACAGCCGTATTCAGAGACGTCAATTAACGTAAATGAGTTGACTACGAATGTACACCTATTACAAAAAATGTCAATTCAACTCTAGTCGCTATTCTTGCCGGGTCTATGGTCTAGACTCTAGAGACATTTTTTTGTATTAAGTAGGTACTCATTAAAGTTAATTGACGTCTCTTAGTGCGGCAGATAATTAATTATATAAAAAGTTAGACTTATTTCTGTAAATCTCCTCTGAACTTCTCTTACACCAAGGTTGAAACACAAAGGCATATATCCATATGATTTTTCAATTATTATTATTGCCGAGTGGTGAACAATGTACGGTACATAGTATCTATGTGGCGCTTAAACATAATGAGAAACAAAGATATTACATGTATGTACAATTTTATAGAGATTACAATATAATTTGGCCTTTGAAGGTATTAAAATCGAATTCCCGCGAAAATTCCATAATTGAGTTTTCCAGCGAAAAACCTAAAGTCCATAATTCAATTTGCGAAAACCGCACGCACGGCTTCAGCTCACGGACAATTTGAATACACATTACCGTCTAACCACTCGCATAATTACAACCGTAATACGGACAACGCGAGCGAAAAGCAGCTTTATACACACAATAATACAATACAAATTAGCAAATATATGTTTAAAGATTGAACGTTCAACTGCAACTTCCTTATTTAATAATATTCATTGCTGCGTAATTCACTTGGAAGTTGTTCTGTCTGAGTAATATCATTTTCTATTAAATGGTTCCTCTGTCTTTTTAATTTTAACTTAAATTGAAAATTTATTTCAATTCAAAGTTGCACTCCTTTTATAATGTTAACTGTTTATAAAAACTGTATATTTTCTGTTTATTAATTTATGTTTTGTTATATTCCTGTTCCGGCGGGGGAGGCCTTTGCCCAGCAGTGGGATCTTATAGGTTAATAAAAATATATATATATATATATATATATATATATATATATATATATATATTCCTGTTTAATTTGTAAATTTAAACGATATGAGAACACAACGGCTTCTTAGTTTTCCTATAATTATTTCTTACAGTTTAGATTCTTGTAATATCAACAAATAGAGTAATCCGTTTTCAAACGGGTCGAGATAAACGCCAATAAAGTCGTAACAATATTTCGAAAGATGCCGCAGCGTCTTCTACGAGAGAGACTTATGTTTTATTGAGACGCAATAAAATCATGGAAAGCTCCGATAGCTAAACATTTCGGTTGATTGCCGTCGCAGCGGGATTAAGCAATTAACCTAAAATATATAAACGCCATTTCATTGACGGCTCTAAGCGGCCGCCGGGCCTCAACTGAAGTGAGACAAATGGATTCGACGGGGAATTCATTTTTCATTTGTACGCTAGCTTTTAGGATACCGCTGTCGAAGGTTGAAGCACCCACCGAGCCCTTCTTTTATCAATTTTGAATTGAAGCAACATTTACTGGCTGTTTAGCATTGTTATCAATATTCATCGATTCATTTTTAATTACCTGCATTCCGGCCGGTATAATTCCGATATGAATGGATGAAAAATCATACTGCCAGGAAAGTGATGTTGCATTACGTAAGTTCTACCCATAAAACCCTGTTACCTTGTATACACAATAGAGAGATAACGAGTCTAATAACTACTAATGTTTTGTATTTATGATTACTACCTCTACCTTTAAGCCCAAGCGTTCACGTGGAAATGATTGCCATCTGCCGCCTCAAGGGAGAAAAAAAAGGGGGTCCATAAAAATTATTTATCTTGGTTCGATAGTGAATAACTAAAACGTTGGCTTGACTTCACCTATCAATGTATGCAGATAATATTAATTATACATTATAGCTCACCGACTGTTACTTGTAAAAACTTGCATGCTTACGAGTTACGGGATTATGTAGAAATGTAGCTGCAGGAACCAGCATAATTTTGAAAGTGATCGAGGAGAACAAAAACATTGAAACCTCTGCCTTAGGAGCTTGGAGGTTGCTAATACAATATTCTGTGAACCGTTTCTAGCGTGGCCGATGCGCGCTTGGAACATTATGTTTTATGTGACCGGCGGCTGCAGGCGACGTCGCCTGCTACGGGGCTCGTGAAACATTGTTGATTGTGCAACGATTTATATTGACTTGGTGTCCCGAGAGTACCTCCGCTGGTGGTCCCTGGCAGTAAAATGGCAACAAGTAAAAGGCTGAAGGATATGGGATACAACGAGAAATAGGCAGTAGTATTCCCAGTGAAGCAACTAGCCAACAGTGGATGACAATAGGCTCGTAGCACACGTGAGATGTGGATTCCGATACTCTTCCTACACTTTCGAGGTTAAAACGAAGAAGAACCACCATCTATGTATTTATATTACATTGTAAGCCTATATTCTTCCATCCATAGTGAAGGCCTGTGTCCTGCATTGGGGATATGAAAAGGCTGGTGATGATGTTGATGATGAATTTACACTTGAGGCAACGACGATCACGCCAAGTGTGGTTCAAATAGTAGAAATCGCAACAGCCTACGTATTTATAGGAATCCTTCTTTCTCGTATAGTTGCGATCGTTTTAGGGCCGAGATGAGGAACTGATGTCGCACACACGCGTACAACATCGTTTAGAGGACTCTCAAAGAGCAATCATTTTTATTGCTGCGTTTATGTGTTTATTATGTTGTGTGTTAGCAGTAAACCGACATTCAGGGAAGCTTTTCCTGGTCGGTGACGTCACAGTGCAGCGTAATCACGTTTTGGGTTAACCGCGACCCACGTCTCGACTGTAGATGTAATTGGAACTCCGTCAAAGCCGCTTCTGAGGAAACTAAATCGATTTTAATACGTTATCCTCCAGTTTATTATTGTGTTATTATTATTATTTTGGAATCAATTTAGTAAGTAGTAGTAAGTAAGCGCAGTGTGTGGTGAGTATATTATAATATCTATTATTATTTTCCTTTATTACATTTAAAATACATATTAAATCATATTTCTAGACATAACATTTTTATTCAAATCTCTCCCGTGGGTGTCGTACAAGGCGACTAAGGATAAATCAGTGATGAGGAATGGGCAGCAGCGTTCCTCTTATACCTACCACCTAGCAAAGTACTGCGACTTTTGTGCCCGATAAATGGCAATAGGCTCGCCACCTATTACATGGGACCTAACATAATTGGCGAAACGCGGGTGCTTGTTCACCTCTGCCTACCCCTTCGGGGATATAGGCGTGATTTATGCATGTATGTGTACATTTTTATTATTATAAAACATTAGGCTAACAGACTGAGCTTCCACCTGAAAGCTTGTTCTATGGACACCATATGATAGACAAATATAATTAAAAATTGTGTTCATAGCAACGGCACACAAAGATTGGTCTCTTACAAGTTTCGAACTCGGGACCACATGGCCAGCGCATGTGACCATTAGAAAAAAATCGACCTTCAGTCATAAGTTTGGTTGTCGGGTGAACTCTACAACGTGAGACTTAAAGACACTGATACTTGCAGATTCTGTGAACAAGAGCGTGAAACACCAATACACCTCCTGTGCTTTTGTGAACCTCTCATCCACGAAAGAAGCCGACATTTGGGAAGGCATATTCTCGAACCAGATGATATAAAAACAATCCGAGCTGGGAACATTCTAGACAGTGCCCAGCTAAAGGAGTTCATGTTAGGCCTTAATAGGACTTACTTGGGGCTAGTCACAATAGATCTCCATAGGTCGCAGTGACGCAAACAGAAAGAAACCCGAAACTTCGAAATAATAATAAATAATAATAAGTCTGGCCAACCAGACCGGCTACATCCAAATGTAGCCGGTAGTCTTGGTGGTCATGAAGATAGTTATAGACTGCGGGAGCATCACAGCTGTCCATTTACAAAAGGTAGTAAGACCCTGGTCCGTGGGCGGGCGGCCCCGCCCAGGGCAGACCTCACCTAACTTTGCATGTATTTTCACCGAAAACTTTGTACTAAATGCGAGCTTTATTAGCTGTCCATACTGCGAATACTCAAGTTATTGTATGAAGGTTCTCAATATGTCCGTCATCTAGTATTTATAACACAAGGCAACTTACTTTTGGCTAGATGATAGGTGATGTGAATGTAAAAAAAAATAACTTAATCCTCGTCAGCCCTTTCAAGACCTCGAGACTGGGGCAACTTTAGGGGATGAAAAATATAGGGGGAATTGGCCATAATTATCCCACCGCCACGCGGTCCCAGTAGGTATTGCTAATGCCTGCACTAATTGAGCAGCAATGTAGACGGCACCGCCGATTCGTCAGAGGAAAACAATCCGTTTATATTTTGAGTCAACCCTCAGTTTTTCCTAAACACTGATTTTCGACATCTCATCAATAATTTCTTTTGTAACTTAAAAAACTAATAAAATTAAGTGTGTTAATATACTAAGCCGTGTGGTGACGGCAGAGTAGAATACAATTGTCACCACCCCAAATCTCTCCCGTGGGTGTCGTACAAGGCGACTAAGGATAAATCAGTGATGAGCAATGGGCAGCAGCGTTCCTCTTTTACCACCTTGCAATGTACTGCGACATTTGTGCCCGATAAATGGCAATACGCTCGCCACCTATTACATGGGACCTAGCATAATGGGCGAAACGTGGGTGCTAGTTCACCTCTGCCTACCCCTTCGGGGATACAGGCGTGATTTATGTATGTATGTGTGAATATACTATTAAAAAAGGCCAAGGTCAAGAGTACCAGAAACGGCCTGCACGAGGACATTAATGAGATCGGATGTGGCGAAGATGTGTGATCTCTGCTCACCCCTGTGGGAGAAAGACGTGCCATGTGTATGTGAAGTGAATCTACTTTGAGTTTTCATTTACGTCCCAAGAAGAGACAGGTATCAACGACTCAACGACTTAGCGGGCGTTCCACATCATTTTTGGTCACCCGTCCAATAACATGCGGAATTGCGGATATCAGCAGCGCCATCGAGCCCTGACAGATTAACAAGTCAAGTGCAATTACCGCGGTGTCGCGCCCGCTGGCCGGCGCGGGAGGGGGGGTGACGGCCGCGTCGTTTGTCACCAGACGCTGACACAAACAGGACGACTCCCGACCCACTTCCAGCGTCCAGAAACAAATAATGATCGCCGGGCTCGCGTTTCGCGTCCATCATTCAAATGCGTGGCGGCGACTCGATACTGCTCTGCCGGTCTGCCTTCATTGGATAAATTAGCATACTTTAATATTAGCCGGCAGATTGAAATGTTATCGTTGCTTTTAGTCGCTGATATTGGCTTGTGTCTCATCCTGTTATGCAATGAGCGCTGTTATTGAAATTTTAATAGTACTTCTAATTCTGCTGCCATATTATTGGGGTACATGCATCAAGTGTTAAGTGATATTTGCCTAGGTTTTTACACACCCATCCTCCTTAGACAAGAGAACGAGTTTGTGGATCCTCATCATCATCACCAGCCTTTTTAAACGTCCCCTCTGCTGGGGCACAGGCCATGCCTATGGATTGAAGAATATTGGGAGGATGGGCCTCAACACAGCCGGGTACAGCCGGAACCGACGGCTTAAAGTTCCTTCCAAAGCACGGAGAAAATCGAGATCATAATATTTTTGGTCAACCATTGGCGAACATTGCTTAGTTTTTATTATCTCAGGCCGAGCGCGCTCAGCCATCGAACCTGTGCTACCGAGCACCTTCTACTTTTTTTGCTGCCATATTCCATGTATGTGGAGATTTGTAAATGGCATTGTTTAACTTACAAATGTAATGCAATGCCATTTTTCAAATTTTCGAAATTCTTTTTCTAACCACCAAAATCTTTGTACTAATATTTCTAACATTTATATAATGTTAAAATTAAAATCAAATAGTGTAATGCAATCGTTGATATTTGACTGCAAATCTTCCAACAAGTAAATCAATAAATAAATAAATATTATTAGGGTCGGTGCATCGTGTGTCATACAGTTGTTATTATAAAAATAATAAACGGTTAATAAACTTAATAAATACACAAACACAAAAGGTTTTAGATTCTATAACGTGTATGCTATGGGACATAACTCATCCAATGATGTCGTCAATTATAAAAATAGCTAAACGATTTTGGTTTTTATGCCCAATATCTTGACGTATTAAATCGTTTGGATAATACTGTCAACATTGTATGTCATGATGTGGTGCCCACTGTACATAAGACGAAAACTCTCAGGATTAAATTAAGGAAAATTAATGAATTTATAATTAAACTTGAAGTAATACGATAGATAGATAAACAATACACCGCAGGTATTTTCTCTAATTAGAGTAACATTTTGCTTTATAATTCTATCCTTGCTCCTCAAGCTCCTGTAATTCCAAGTGGCGGGCTTTGATTTTATTTTAAATGTTCATTATTTATTTCGCAAAACTTGTTTGTCGTGATACTTGATTCGATTACTCTACCAGTTAATCGTAATACAATAGTTAGGTACATAGGACATTTACACAGATCGATGACCGATCAACAATGATCAGAATTTAATTATCGCAGCCAAAGGCGCTACGGTGCTACGTCGTAGCACACTTGTCGTAGTACCCTCTGAAATTGTCCATTTATTGAAGTGAATTATATGATAGTGTGATATTTGAGCACAAATCTAATGCGTATCATTGAATAGAATAGTAATATTGTCCTGAAGAACAAGAGATTTGTTTGACCATGATAGTCTGGAATGGGACTAAAATGTGTCTTTAATTCTATACTTACTGTTGTGTTTTGTTATAAGAATTTATATTACGAGTATAAATTCATTAATTATTAAAAACATTTGAACATTAATTATAAACATTAGTAAAACATCATTTGTTATATTTTCTTAAATAACGTTATTTTTTTTATTTATTGTATTAATTCAAAACATTGTCATCATTAAATACCTAACGAATGATGTAACTTAAGAATTATATTTTACATACATACATAAATCACGCCTATATCCCGAAGGGGTAAGCAGATGCGAATAAACTCCCACGTTTCGCCAATTATGTTCGGTCCCATGTAATAGGTGGCGAGCCTATTGCCATTTATCGGGCACAAAAGTCGCAGTACATTGCTAGGTGGTATAAGAGGAACGCCGCTGCCCATTCCTCATCACTGTTTTATCCTTAGTCGGCTTGTATGACACCCACGGGAGAGATTTGGGGTAAATTATATTTTGCATGCTAAATATCCAACAACGTGGGTGCTAGTTCACCTCTGCCTACCCCTTCGGGGATATAGGCGTGAATTATGCATGCATGCAATATCCAGCAAAACATGTTGAACGTGACATTTATTGTGATTTGGCACACCTTCTTGTATAGACGATGTTTTTCCAAATAAATAAGTACTCCTACCGAGTATAAAATTGAATAAGTGAGCTAAATGAATGACGAGCCTCTGTCGTCGGTCATTGCTGCGCCAATGTCAGTGTCGGCCTGGGGACGGCAGCGCTGACAGATGCCTGCCCTCGGCGGCCATCAATCTCGCCCGTGGGCGCCGCGCGCGCACTCCCGCCAAAACGCCGTCATTTTTTTCCGCTCCATTGCATCAGGCCTCCGGGACTTGTTTGTCGCGGACTAATAAACAATGGCGTGGACAGTTTCGCTCGTGCGCTTTGTGATTTATGCGTTTCACCCGCCGTTGGGGCGGAAAGGTCCTCGAATGGCGTTGGTAGGTGGACAATGTGGACTGATGATCTGGTGAAGGTCGTGGGAAGCCGCTGGATGCGGGCAGCTGCGCAGGACCGATCGGTTTGGAGATCCTTCGAGGAGGCATATCAATACACCTAGTGTACTGACAGTGTAATAATATGCGAGTGGATCGTTCACCAATGTTGACTTGAATTTACACGATTTCCGTTTGTTCTTGGATGATTCGATTGTCTTTCGCTAACCAAAAGAAGTACAGAGCTAGCATCATATCGTGACAGGCTTAGCTAGTATATAAGTCAAGTTTCCACTATTTTCTTAATTTGGATTGTGAAATGTGTATTCATTTGTGTATATTACATACTTATTTTACTGACTGACACACCATGTTCATTTATTTTTATTAGCTTTGGCATTTTAACTTGTCGCATAAAGCAATCCTCATAGGCAGTAGTTCTTTTCGTCGCCTAAAATTCGGACATTTAAGTGTGTTTTACGTGTCTTTTTTCTCTGTTTCTGAACCTCGACTTTGAGAACACAGGGAGAAAACATTACACATATTACTTATTATATTATAGAGCGTTTTGCTCTCTAGAGCCGCCTGTGGCTTTTTTGCGAAAGCTAATCAGGGTCCCAATGTCATGGCCGACACCGCGCGATCCGCGCATGACATAGGCAGTCGTCCACGTCGTGTGACAAAATCAAAACAAATAGCAAGGCGCGAAATTAATTCTGTGCCGTAATGGCGGCGGGACAGGCCTCTATTAGGACGGGCCTTTTTGTGCGCCGCAATCAGGGCGACGCGGCCAGCGCCCCGCCGGGAATACACCCCAATTCTGCTCACAACAAAACAGGTCTATATTTTCTTACGTGCTTTATAAACATTGTAAACAAAATTTGACTGCCCAAAGACGATTACTCAAAGGGAATGTTCGTTTGTTGCGTGAAAATGGACAGAATTCTCAAATTTGGCAACAATATACACGTACACAATAATAAAATTTGATACAAATTATACAAATAATTATTGCGCGCGAATAATACGTCTAAAACGTTTAAAAAGGTTTGATTATCAAAAGTAAACTTGTTTTTATTTGTCTCTCTTTTACGCTTTATACCTTTTCTTCCTTTGTACTGTACATTTCTAGGAAAAAATCTTAACTATATGGACACAGTGCACAGGTAGAAACTCCACAAAGCGAAAAACAGTACAACATTTGCGGGTAGCACTCATTTTCAGAAGCTGCAAGTTAGCCGCTCCGCGAGCCCCGGAACTGTGGCCGCCGTACTAATCTATTCTCCTGCTCGTTTCTGATTCGTTTCATCCCACTGCCACGTGAGTAACGGCGCACGAACTCATCGTGCATCACTGCACTAATGCGACCGCTGTGGCGGAGCTAAGAGCACATCAGTATTACTAAATGTATCATATTTAACATTGGACTCTGCTGAGAGATGAATCGCAAACGGAGTCAGCGAGCGTTTAGTGCTTGTAAATAGTAAGATAATAAATTTAAGTCTGACGTCAGAGAAGAATACAATTGTTACCACCCCCATCTCTCGTGTCGGGTGTCTTAAAAGGCGACTAAAGTTAAAACAGCAATGCGTAAAGGGCAGCAGCATTCCTCTTATGGCACTTAGGAATATACTGCGATTTCCTTACCCGATTAATGGCAATAGGCTCGCCGCCTATTACATGGGACCTAACCTAATTGGCGAAACGTGGGTGTTAATTCACATCTGCCTACCCCTTTGGGGATTTAGGCGTAATTTATGTATATTTTAGATACAACCGTAAAGCGCTTTCCTTCCACTGACCTGGCACCTGCCATACCTACCATATTTGAAGAGACTGCGAGAGCCACTTCATCTGTATTTCTGGCGAAATTCCTTCTATTCCCTTGTGAATATCGTTCATTAATCAATACACAGGAATATAATACATAAATCCAGAATGACGGTTTAGAATTTGCCACGATCCATCGTACCGCGAACAGAAGGGCGGCGTGGGCGCCTTTGTTCTGAGACTAACATTAATCTACTATATTTCTTAAGCGTGATGGCAACAAACCGTTTCTGCTATACTTTTTGCTCATGTTACAACGACCGAGAACTTATAACAACACTCGGGTTGTGAATTAACTATACTTATACGAAGAAGACCAATCTGCACTGGGCCAGCGTGGTGGGTTATGGCCCATTCTCCCTATATTCTTCCATCCGTAGGGAGGGCCTGTGCCCCAGCAGTGGGGACATTAAACGGCTGGCGATGATGATACGAAGAAGAAAGATAAGTTTCATCTTGTTTGCTTGGAATATTATTTTTCTATTTTATTTTAGAATATTATTTTCATCCCACCATCTCGGAAAAAGCGTTTTTGCTCTTCGATATCCGAGTGCAAAAGCCATTTTTATCCTCTAGAGGATAAAGTAAATTTGAATTTAGAACATCGTGTGCAATGAGTTTGTGAATTCAAAACATCATTAAACCTATTTATTTCTACCTCCATGGTGCCGAAATTATCATGCAATCTATTTTAATTTGTTAAAAACTCAGACTCGGAACCTTCTTGGTGTACTTTTTTTGTAATTTGCTTTGCGCGCGCCATTTTCTTTTCACGTCATAAATTTGTTAAAACCTTGGAGTTCCGTGACGGTCCGTGAGCTTGGCGTCAATCTTGCTTTAAACATTTTGATCGTCTACAATGCTTGCTTGATGCTTGAGTCAAGCATTTAAAAGCTTTTTAGGTTTGTTTGATTTGTTTACGCTAGCAACGGAACAAAAACATACAGAAAATCAACGTGCTTGACTCAAGCTGATTGACCGTCTCGGAACTCCATTAGGGACGGTAATTTTTATTAGGTACTTAGAGGTGTGTCTGGATGAATGTTGCGGGTGTGGCTGGGTGTTGGAGGTGTGTCTGGGTGAATGGGTGTTTTGTGGGTGTGTCTAGGTGAATAGGTGTTTTGTGGGTGTGTCTGAATGGATGTTGTGGGTGTGTCTGGGTGAATAGGTATTTTTTGGGTGTTTCTGGGTGAATGGGTATTTTGTGGGTGTTTCTGGGTGACTGGGTGTTTTGTGGGTGTTTCTGGGTGAATGGGTGTTTTGTCGGTGTTTCTGGGTGAATGGGTGTTTTGTGGGTGTTTCTGGGTGAATGGGTATTTTTTGGGTGTGTCTGAATGGATGGGTGTGTATTGCGGGTGTGAATGTTGTGGGTGTTTCTGGGTGGATGGGTGGGTGTTGTGGTTGTGTCTGGTTGTATGCAGGGGTGAGTCCGGGTGGATGGATGTGTGCTGTGGATGTTCTGGGTGTTTCTGGGTGGGTGTTGAGAGTGTGTTTGGGTTGATGGGAGGGAGTTGTGGAAGTTTCTGGGTGAAAACAGAAACTGTTGTGATTGTATTTTTTTTTGTATTTTGCAATTTCCTCGTTGGGGGGGATGAAAAGTTACGTGTTGCACTCGAGTGCAAAGATTTTTCACCTTGTGCTCTTTTGATTCCCTCGCTATCGCTCAGGATTCTAATTTTAGAATTCTTCGCTAGCTCGGTCATCAAAATTGAGCACGCAGTTAATAAAACAACTTTGCACTCACATACAACAAATAACTATTTCTATTTTATTAAGAGTCTGAAAGTGGCGCCAGTATAAGAGAAGATGAAAGAGCTGTTTAACTTGGTATGGACATATTATGAGACGTGGTGCCATGAATGTGAGTAAGAAAATTATGGACATGAATGTTGATGGATGTCGAAGTAGAGGAAGACCACTGAAAAGATGGATGGATTGTGTGAAGTGTGGTATGAAGGTGATGGATGTGAATGAGGAGATGACGAGTGACAGAAGAGAATATACTGCAAAAAAAGAATGAAGCAAGAAGGAAAAAGAGGACATACTGCGCCAACCCCAAATAGGATGGGATAAGGGCAGGGCGATGATGATCAAGCTGAGCGTTAGACCACAATATCTATGATGAGGCCTAAGATACACACTCGCCTAGAAGACGTTTGTAGACTCATACTCTTGAAAAGCTCGTATCTTTTGGATCGTTCTCTAACTATGTAGGAAAGTTCCCTGAAATATGCCATAGCTATTGGCAGAGTCCGCTATTGTATTAAAATGCAACTGCAGAGTAACAATAATTAATGGGCGTCTGAATAACAATGGGTGTGGCGTAATGCCCGAGCGTAACGTACGGGCGCCGGCGCCGGAAGCCATTATACCAGTCAGATATTGCCACCACAAGGCGCAGACCCCACCACATCCGACGCCCTTTTACACCAGTGGAATACATTTCATAAAAGAAGTGCTCTATCGCTGTTGTCACCGTGTTCACTCACAAACTACATAAGCTGGACTTTGAATGTGTATTCGTGGTGCGCTGGACAAAGTTTGATAAAGTCCTCCGAAGAAATCTTTCATCTCTGACATGTGAATTAATTTTAATCTAATAACTTTTGTTCCTTGGAGCAGTGTGGGTTGGAATGTTGTCATCCCAATCACTCTCTCCGTTCATCGATCTCTCGGCGATCCTTTTCGACTGTTTCTATATATTAATTCATCACTAGCACCTTTCTGGTCAAAAGGAATTGGCTTGACGACGTCTGACCGATATGACTGGAAGAGGAAATATACTGCGCCGATCCCAGATAGAATGGATATAGGGTCGGTAGAAGAAGGGGTCGGCGGTATAAACGGCGGTATTACTACATGGTGATTTGAACGACACCTACTACAGCGACACAGTTGGTGACAACTGTGTTCGACCCCGCCATCACATACATTTAAATATCATATTAAATAGATCGATAATAGAAAAGATGCCTATACCACTCCTCCAGCTCTCATTACTGTTCCATTCAACAATAATTGCGCTATGAAAATTTACAAAAAGCACTTGCGTATTTTTACATTAGATGAAATAAATAATGCGCCGTGGCTCTGAATTATGCTGAAAGCCAACGCAGAGTGACTCCGTAAATGAATTATTACTCACTTCGTTTGTGAATAAGATATTTGTTTGCGTGAACTTGAAATTGATTCGCCAGAGTTATGGGCTATTATGTTTCCAGCGAGATTGGTTTAATGACGGCAGTTCGGGCGCCATTTTGACTTTACATTATTTTCGCGCCACTTTCTGTGCACACATCGTTAGTCATCGTAACTAAGTATGTCGTACATCATGCTAATGTGACGGTGACGAACGTGTTGTTCTCTCAAATGCTGACGCCACATTTTTCAATAAGTTACAATCTAAACATAATAGAAACATCTAATAAATATAAAAGTTTCCTGTGACAGTGTTTGTTATTGAACTCCTCCGAAACGGCATGACCGATTTTTATGAAATTATGTTATTGTATATTTTGTAGGTCTGAAAATAAGTCGTTGGCTACTTTTTATACCCCTAGTGTTCGGCCAAACCTTTTTTATATTTATTTTATATAACACCCTGGCAGCCTTTTTTGACATATATTTGTATATTTTTCTAATATGATGTTTTCTATATGTCTTTTATGTAACTCTCAATAAATGTCTTGCAGCGACAACATCTCTGTGTGATTTTGTCTCTTTCTTTTTTATCTCCAGGTACACTGGAGAGCTGCAAAACGGGTGCTCAGGTACCTTAAGTCCGAAACACAAAAAATTGCTGTACACCAAAAGTAGCAGCAATCTAGTAGGATATGCTGACGCAGACTATGGGTCTAATCTCATAGATCGCAGATCCTACACAGGATATGTTTTTACATTAAGTGGCTCCGCCATATCCTGGGAGTCCCGCAAATAACGCACTGTCGCACTTTCGACCACAGAAGCTGAATATATGGCCCTCGGTGAAGCTACTAAGGAAGCGATATATTTAAAGTTCCTGGTCAAAGATGTTTTTGATTGTGATCATCCAATCATTTTATATAGCGACAATCAAAGTAACAAAAAACAACACTCATCATTCACGCACTAAACACATGACATTAGACATAATTTCATTCGAAATTCCATCACCAACCATGCCATTGATATTATGTATATTCCCACTGGCAATATGGTCGCCGATGTCCTTACGAAAAGCTTGCCCAACATTAAGCACGTTAAATGTGTACATAGTTTAGGTTTAGCTTAATTTTATTTTGTAGGGGGTATTAGGTTAATTTTCTATTTCGAATGTTAGTTCTAAGATGTGTATAATATTATCGTAGTGTGTTTGTTTTTCTTTTTTATGAGTCTGTTTTATGTTGTTGTTCTTGTATATAGTGTGTGTCGTGTGTGTATAAAACAAAGTTTTTATTTTAACATTTACACTGAGAAAAACATTAATTATCTAAAGGTATTTTCATTTAACCTTACCTGTAAAAACAAAGAAACGACATTCAAAGTTAATTTGCCTATTCAGATTTAATATTACTTTCAGACTCGGTAATTTTTATCAGCATTTAATTTTCTAAATAATATCTCAAATGTCATTCAAATTAAAATATTGCTGTTTTACCGATCATCGGTAGACACGGTAGTTGGCGCAGTGGCGCCATCTCTTGAGTAAAGACAACACCTCAATGAATTTTAAAAACGCGCCATAAGTAAAACACAAAGGGATCCTAGTTAATATGTCTAGGATGTCTTTACATTTATTTAATATAACACCCTGGCAGCCTTTTTTGACATATATTTCTAATATGATGTTTTCTATATGTCTTTTATGTAACTCCCAATAAATAGCTTGCAGCAACAACACTGCTCTGTGATTTTATCTCCTGCTACAATACCTAGGAAGGTGATGAGAGCAATAAACATAACATAGAGTGGTCATTTTCAGGACTTCTGTAAGCTTTTTCACTGTAACAAGTTGTTTTACATTTATCTTATGTTGAAATTCAAACTAGAACAGTTAATACAAAGATTTTGGGGTTAGAAAAAGAATTTCGAAAAATTATGATCTTGAGGCGGGAAATCGAACCCGCGTCCGCTGCTATCCGGGCAGGTGCCTGACCGCTCGGCCACCCAAGACACTAATTAACTTGCCGAAATTCTTCTAACCTTTACACTTCACGTTGTAAGCCAACGGGTCGGTCAGGCACCTGCCCGGATAGCAGCGGACGCGGGTTCGATTCCCGCCTCAAGATCATAATTTTTCGAAATTCTTTTTCTAACCCCAAAATCTTTGTACTAATTTTTCTAACATTTATATAATGTTAAAATTAAAATCGAATAGTTAGAACAGTTAAACAGCATACCTAACCTACCCAAGCAGTATTTTTTAACAAGCACGCTTCAGAAATAAGAAATGTATTTCTACATTCATTTCCTTGTTGGTCGAGTGCGCGGATTGCAGCAAACGTGCATCAGATGCGGATGTAATTTGCCTTGTCTGGGTGACATGACTAATTGTGACTTTGTCAGGTGCGTGTTACACGATTGTAAAAACCAAGCATACATTACAATAATATCAACCCCGAGACGATAATCTCCATTCGAAATAAAACTTGGCGCACACACTCCGTCTATATTTACAGAACACTTGAGCCTGACGCTTTGGAAACTTTGTTTAATCTCGGATACTATAGAATAGAATTAGGTAGCCGTATGGCGACGGCAGAGCAGAATACAATTGTCACCACACCCATCTCTCCAAGGTGTCGTATTTTGCAGACTACGGCTAAGGCGACTAAGGCGACTACGGGTAAAAACAGTAATGAGTAACGGGCAGCAGCTTTTTGTCTTATACCTCCTAGTATACTGCGATTTCGTGTCCGTTAGATGGCAATAGGCTCGCCACCTATTACATGGGACCTAATCGAAGATATGAGAAGCTCGATGGTGCAGTGGCTTAGCGCGGTCAGCCTGCGATTTCGTAAACTAAGCATAGTTCCCTTAGGCCGGCCTGATTGACCAAAAGTATATTATCTCGAGTTCCTCCACCACCCATCCCATGACCGACAATCGCTTACGTAGTTAACTGCCTGCCGGCAATGGAAACTTCGTAAATCGATGGCTACATTAACGCCTAGTCACGGGAGTCTGCGAATTACCTTGCCCTAACTACTCAGAGTCTGTCTTCCGCGTATTTATGTGGCGTACGTGACAAGATTTCATATTTAGCTTGTTATTGTTGTTGCTCAATGTTAATTTATTGCATGACTTTTGGTGATAATTTATTGCATTCCGGGGGTAAATACAATATAATAGATTTTACATTTAAGTTGGATCCTTTCCTTTGGTTTTGGCTGTATATATTATAACTTTGGCTATTGTTTATCGAGGATATTCTGGCAGAACTGAATAAGTGCAAGATTTAGGAAAATTTAGTTACATAAGTAAATGATTGGACATACTTATTTTTTATTGCTCTTTTTTTCTGGCAAACCCGTATATGTGCAGTAGCTTTCTATAATTTTATTTTCTATGCAAAACAGTTTATCTAGGAGTGTTACTATGATCACTCAAAAATTAAAATATTTTTTTCTCATAATGACATATTCCGCAATTATTCGGTTCTGCCAGAATACCCTCGTTATATCTAGTACCTTTATCCCAACTAAGATAATATGATAAATTCTAAAGTACACGTTTGGAATACGCATCGCTTGATGAATGCGTGTATCTTAACAAGCTCCCTAATACTTCAAATACCAGGTATATACTATACCCGTGGTCAGGCACATTTAGGACACAAATCCTAATCAAGTCTTAATAATATACAAGTAATCCAACTACAGATTTCACAAGGCTTAGGGCTCTACTGGTCTCGGCTTAGGATTCCACAATTCAACTATAGAACCGTAAGTGTGAAAAGGGACTGGGAAATTGACTAAAATAATACCACAACCAAATAGCGGATGCCTATCTTATATGGCCGGTTTACAGGAACTTAGTAGCTAAGCGCTTAGTACTTGTCACTAAAACTAAGCCTCAAAATGACAAGTAAAAAATAACCGTTTACACGTTGGAGTGAGTAGAAGTTATTACTAATCGGCGTGTTTACACATGAGGACTTAGTATTAGTGACAAGTACTGAGCGCTTAGCTACTAAGTTCGTGTAAACCGGCCATTAGGTACAGCGGTATAGTATAGGTCAGGCTGTGACCCTCAAAACAATTTTCGGCTAAACACATGGCGAAGATGAATGTTATCAGCCTTTTGGCCAGTTAGCCGCGCCATTGAGCGGCGTAATTATCTTTCCAGCGGGCGACACCGCTCCAGCGGCACGTGGAGTGCCCACCACCCCTTAGGGGCAGGCACATTGCTAGCCGGCGAGCGAACCGAACGATCGTTTCACCTCTTTTCATACTTTGGTACACAGTCACACCGCGAAGTACAGAGCTAAGCTACGTCAGCGTTGCGTACTAAACGAAAGTTATATAATTTGCGATGTTGCAGCCCAACCACTCTCCCCGTTCATCGGCCTCTCGGCATGGTCCTTTCCCTCACTTTTCTATATACATTCAGTCATCACAAGCACCTGTCCCGTGTGAGGGATGATATGAATCAAAAGGAAGTGGATGGCTTGAAAAAGTCTAACCGATATGAATGGAAGAGGAAACATCCGTGTCGAACCCAGGTAGGCTGGGAGCAGGAGAAGAAGAAGAAGTTTCAATCGCGCCCCTCAGCCCGCCAGTCAGCCTGCTGGCAATGTGGCCTGCGCTTTACGACCGGCTGGACTAACGAGTCCGACCTGTATACAGTCTATCAATCAGAAATGTGCAAAATGAACGTTAATGAAATATCTTAAAAACACTCCTGAATAAAATGGAATAGAATCTAGTAACGTAGTAGTAATTTCAAACTTATCATGTTTGAGAATTATTACAATGAAAAAAAGTGGGATTTTTTTTTAACGTCTTTGGACTAAATTGGTTGCCCTAGACCACCACTCGAAGTAGGTCTATGTAATAGACGGCGACAATCCTAGCTAAATCAGCAATGAGAAATGGGCCGCAGCGTTCCTCTTATACCACCTAGCAATGTACTGCGACTTTTGTGATAAATGGCTATAGGCTCGCCACCTATTACATGGGATGTAACATAATTGGAGAAACGTGGTTGCTAGTTCACCTCTGCCTACCCCTTCGGGGATATAGGCCTAATTTATGTATGTATGTATGTAAACTTTATATTCACTTGGCATACCACTAGTTTTGTAATTATCTCCGTTGTAAAACTAAGACAGTGGGTACTGCGGCGGCGACAGAACAAGCCACGATGAACTGAAGACAAATGATAATTTAGAAGACGTCGCGCACAGGCGCCTGCGGACGAAGAATAAACTTGTTATCGTGGGGAATCTCCCTTTATCTCTTTAGCCTTGGGACAGCATAACATTTAATTATGGTTGTATGCTCTGAGCTGTCCCTCTAGACCAGTGTTTTTCAATCTGTGGGTCACCCCTTAGGACCTTTACTGCCGCACTCAGAGACGTCAATTAACTTTAATGAGTCTCAAATATTTTCATTCAAATCTAAACCCGGCAAGAATAGCGACTAGTTTTGAATTGTCATTTTTTGACGTTAAGTACTCTTTAACGTTATTTGACGTCTCTGAGTGCGGCAGTTAGACCCTTAGGGGTCGCGAAACCTTACCCGGGGGGCGCCGGCAAAAGGAAAGGCAAGGTTCTATATACTACAACACAAAACACGGTTTCAGTGATAATGAAAATAAATAGAGACTTATTTTGTCTGTCTTTGCCTAAGGGAGTCGTTTTCAACATGTAAAGGGGTTTAAAACAAGGGGCCTACTAGGGGGAATCTATTCCAACGAATATAATACGTGTAGAATACGTGGCGAGTATCGTGTCAAATCTCAAAGAAGCTGTCAAATATTAACATTTGTATTGTATTCATTCAAATAGATTTGCAAAAGGGGCTGGTCACTAAATAGCAAATATTATATACATATCGTACAGCAATATTCGCTTTAAAGGGGCGCAGGACAGCGTAGTTTGGAGATACTTAGTGGACGCCTACTATACATATATAGTATTGTATTCTGACATTCCTTTGACCAACAAAGTACACCTATAATTTTATTGTGAATATTTGTTTACATAAGCCATAGCATAGCCACTGTTAATTATCCAAATAATGCTTTGCTGATAAATATTGATAATAAAACATTTATTTTTGTTTAAAGTTCGAGTCTGCAACATATTTTATTTTCACTAATTTGACAACATCATTTTATATCTTTTTTATTATGTACAAAACTCCATAGAGTCACCAAAGAGGTCTAAACAGGTATATTTACTTATTTTATTTATATATATCTATTTATTCTATTGAATAATTAGACATTCCGCCCACCATGGCCAGAATGGTCATCTTTCCCGCTCACCATGAACCAACAACTTACTAAAGTGGACTGTAAAAGATAAAGTTATATTGATACTAATACTCGTAGGTTCAAATGAGTAGATCATACATGGTGACTAGGAAAAAACTAGGAACGAAACAAAACAATAGTTCTACAAAAACAATAATATCTTAATCTATCTTTAAACATAACATAAACAATGGTCAAATTTATAGACTTCAAGGATAGGTTTCAAATCTGAAACATCTTAATCAATGCAACACAGTTGGAATATGCTAAAGAAAAAAGACAAAGTGTTAAAAAAAAACCATGTTACTAACATTTAACATAAGATAATAAAAATTAAATAAGTATTTACTCTGTCACTGGCAGTACACACAATTTCACAATAGGCCTCTTAATTATCGTATCATTGCATTTGAGACTCACAACCCTCGTAAAATTGTCCAAGCCTCTGTGTTTTTCTACTATAACACCCATGAGCCATCTAGCTGGAGGAAGATCGTCTTCCTTGACTAAAACTACATCCCCAATGTTAGGCTCTTGTGTTTTGTTTGCCCACTTGTACCGTTGTAGAAATTGAGTCAAGTACTCGCTTGACCACCTACGCCAAAATGTTTGCAACAGTTTCTGTGTTAGTTGCCAGCGTTTAAGAGAAGATATTGACGAGGTCTCGTAATTGTTATCCGGTACAGTCAGCAGTGGTTCACCAATAATAAAATGCCCCGGTGTGAGCGGTATAGAATCTTGTGAGTTGATACTTACCTGAGACAAAGGCCTAGAATTGAGGCACGCTTCAATTTGATAGAGTAAGGTGGAAATCTCTTCATATGTCAGTGTCTCAGCGCCGATTACACGTCTCAGATGATGTTTAGTGGACTTTATACCACTCTCCCAGAGCCCACCGAAGTGTGGAGCCCTTGGAGGGATAAAATGCCACGTCGTTCCAGCAGCGGCTAAACTCTCAGCAATCTCTCTCGTTAAAATTGAACGTTCTTGTGCTTCTAAAGTTCTTAGCTCGCGAGCAGCGCCCACGAAGTTCGTTCCATTATCGCTGTAAAGATCGGCACAGTGACCACGTCTCGAAACGAACCGTTTAAATGCTGCAAGAAATCCTTGTGAGGTAAGATCCGTTACAGCCTCCAGATGTACAGCTCTCGTGGCCATACATATGAACAGGCATATGTAGCCTTTATACGATCGATGGCCTCTACCTTTCGAAGTTTTGATCTGGATAGGCCCAGCGTAATCCACTCCACTTTGATAGAATGGACGAGTTGGTGTAACGCGAGCTGGTGGTAGTTGTCCCATTAGTTGGTGTCTCGCTTGAGCAGCATGTCTCACACAGATAACACATTTCCGTACACATAATTTTACTCTATTTTTTATACCTAATACCCAATATTTGGATCTTATGTAATTGACCATCAGTTGAGGTCCTCCATGAAGGGTCCTATAGTGTGCATCAGCAATGACTAAATCTGTGAAATGAGAATTTGATGGTAGTACAATTGGATGTTTACTATCATTACCAATGTCAGCTCTCTCCAGACGCCCTCCAACTCTCAAAATACCTTCGTGGTCCAGGAAAGGCGTCAAAATGGTAAGTTTGCTTTTCTTGTGCACTTCACCTTTCAGTTCAATATCTTTTATTTCCTGTGTAAAATGCTTAGATTGACATGCTTTTATGCTTATTTTAATTGCTTCCAATAGTTCCTTGCTAGTTAACCAACTCGGCAACGTTGTTTCATTAGACTTTTTCGCGTTTGACATTGTTAAAAACCTTTTGCAATAAGCTACAACCCTCACTAATCTCTGCAATGACGAAAACTTGGTCCACAATTCAAATTCTTCTGTCTTGGTAATATGATAAACTTTCTTTCCTTTCTCTTCCAAACTTGTATCCTTCACTAACTTTCTATCATATTCAATATTTGTGTTACTTAGCCAATCAGGTCCTGTTTTCCAGAGAAGAATTTCTTCACATTCTGATGGGTTGACTCCACGAGATGCGCAATCTGCTGGGTTATCAGCAGATGAAACATGTGACCACTGATCTCTGTCCAGAATGTTCAAGATTTCCGAAACTCGATTTCCAATGAACGTCTTCCAACGGCTTGGATGACTGCTCAACCAAGCTAACACGATCGTTGAGTCTGTCCATGCATGTAAGTTTGTTTTCGGTATCTTCATGACCTCAGAGACTTCTTTTAACAACTTCGCTAACAGAACGGCGCCACACAGCTCCAAGCGTGGGACAGAAACTTGTTTTATTGGAGCTACCTTAGTTTTGCTGGTAATGAGTGTGACCTTGACAGTTCCAGATTCGGTTACAATGCGCGCGTAGACTACAGCGGCATATGCATCGGTAGAAGCGTCACTGAAGCCATGCAACTCCAGTGTGATATCGCTCTTGTTGACACCAATCCAGCGCGGTAGGCGAAATCTAGTAAGTGCTGTAAGTTCACCTCGGTAAGTAATCCAATCGTTAAGAAGCTTGGGTGGTAGCTCTTCATCCCAACCAATTCCTGCTAGCCATAGCTGTTGAATAAAGATTTTCGCTTTTACGATAGCTGGAGCAATCCATCCCATAGGGTCAAACAACTTCGCAATATCAGATATTACCTTTCTTTTTGTTACAGGTTCATCGATTGGCGGCAGCTTCACGGAGTACTCGAAGTCATCTGTTCGTCTATTCCAGGTAAGTCCCAGTATCTTAATAATTTCATCTGTTTTCAGTTCCAAATTAGTTTGTGTAGCTTCTGTTTCTTTGCTTATTTCTTTTAGTAATACTTCATCATTGCTTGACCATTTCTGTAGCTCGAAACCCCCCTTCCCAAGCAGTTCACTGATTTCTTTATAGATCTGTTTTCCTTCCAGTATAGTATCGCACCCTGTCAGTAAGTCATCCATATAAAAATCTTTTAAGACTCTTTCAGATGCTAGCGGATACTGCTTGCCTTCATCGTACGCGATCTGGTGTAATGTCCTGACTGCCAGAAATGGTGCAGAAGCGGTGCCAAACGTGAGTCTCAACAACCGAAGGTGTTCAATAGAATCTTCCGGTGTAAATCTCCAAATCAAACGTTGGTAATCTGCGTCTTCGGGAGCCACCAGTATTTGGCGATACATTTTCGCTATATCGGCCACTAGAACGATAGGATGCAATCTCCACCTCATTACTAAATGACGCAGATCCGATTGGAGAGTTGGACCCACCATCAATTCGCTGTTAAGAGATACACCGTTCATGTCGCGGCACGAAGCATCAAAGACCACTCTTACTTTCGATGTTGTTCTCTCAAGCTTCACTACAGCATGATGTGGTAAGTACCCGCCATTTGGGTTGCTGATCTCATTCTTGGGTATCCTTTCCATATGGCCTAACTCGAGGTACTCGGCAATAACTTCAGAATAAAGATCCTTCATTTGTGGTGTTCTTAATAGACGTTTTTCTTGCATTAAAAATCTACTAACTGCAATTTCCCGAGAATTCCCTAATTTGCAGCTAGGGTTTTCAGATTTGAAAGGTAACTTCACAATGTATCGCCCAGAAGCATCTCTTGTGATTGTCTGAGTATAAAACTCTTCACACCTTTGCTCTTCAGGCGTGAACGAAGGTTTGCTAAGAAGCCCGTTGTCAGATTCAATTTCCCAAAATCGTTTGAGGTCAAATTCTTCTTCCATGACTTGAGCATGCAAGGTGGTTACAGAGGTACGATTTGATTCCGTTTTATTATCTTTTGATATTTGGCCAGACAAGATCCAACCGAGCCTAGTGTTCTGTGCTATTAGATTTCCTGTTGGACCCTTTATTAACCCCTCTGATATGACTTGACAATATACCTCTGCACCCAACAGCAAGTCGATTTTATTTGGTACGTTGAAACCTGGATCTGCCAATGTCATTCTTGGCATAGTTGCCCATAGTTGAATTCCCACCCGTCGCTCAGGAAGGAAAGTGGTAAGTTTGTTAAGAACGTGAGCTTTCACCTTAACCGTAAACGTCGGATCATGAATCGATTGCAATTTAACATGTACTATATGTTTCGATGATAGCGATGTGTTATTATCACTACCTACCCCAGATATGACACTTTTGCTTGTTACTTTCTTCAACCCAAGTAATTGGACTGCAGCCTCGGTTATAAAAGAAGCCTGTGATCCCTGGTCTAGTAAAGACCTAAGTGTCATTATCGATCCATTGTTGGTCTCAGCTTTTATTAAAGCGGTTGCTAAAAGTACTTGACTCTTGTTGTTAGAGAAACAAGTGATAATGTTGGTTTGATCACTTTCGTCTGATGTTGTCGCTGTTGCCGCGACAACATTGTTACCATTGTTAGAATGTGTGGTTGCCTGTACATTGTTAGATACGTTTGTGTTGTTTGAATGCAATAGTGAATGGTGTTTCTTTTTGCAAATTCTACATCTAGTGGGCAAACGACATGTTACAACAGAATGATTGGCACCTAAGCAGTTATAGCACAAATTTGACGTTTGGACAAAATTACGGCGGGCTGATAGAGTTTCATGTGCGAATTTCTTGCAATTTCCGAGTTTATGCTCGTTACTAGTGCAATAGGAACATACAGACACTGGTTTGTCGTTAGGGTTAGCTACTACATGATGGGATTGAGTACCACTTTTTGTTGCTCTGGGATTCAAAAATTCAAGGGACCGAAATCTGTGTTCTAAAAATTCCATAAAAGGCGTTAATTTTGGTAAATCGTTAGTTAAACTACAAATTTTTGCTTCCCATTGCTTTCGAGATTCACTATCCAATTTAGATGACAAAATGTAGATCACGATAACATCCCAATTCTGCGTGTTAACACCAGCATTTTTTAATGCGTTTAGACACTCGTTAGTCGTATCAAAAAGATCTTTAAGCGCAATTGAATTTTCGTGAAGAACACTTTTTTGGCCGAAAAACCGTTTTAAAATATAATTAGTTACGTATCTTTTGTTATTAAATCTAGTTTCTAGAAGGTCCCAACACACTAAATAATTGTCACTTGTTATTGGTAGATGTCGTAGTAACTGCTCTGCTTCGCCAGATAGGTAACTTTTTAAATAATGAAGCTTTTGTACGTTTTGTAACGAATTATTGTTGTGAATTAACGAAAGATACAGGTCACGAAACGTTGTCCACTCGGAATACTTCCCTGAGAAACTGGGAATCGCAATCTTCGGAAGTTGTATACCAATATTATCCCCAACGGTTTGATGATCCTGGCCTTTGTTCTGTTTGTTAGGCAAATTTCCTAAACTCTCCATTAGCTCTGATCTATAATCTGTGTACAACTCTTCCGCTGTGGTATAAAAATCGTTGGTAAAGTAGTCTAACTCAGCATATTCACGCTCAGTAACAGCAGCGATAAGTTGTTCGTGTGCCTTGTCAAATGCTGTCCACTGTTTGTTCAAATTGTCTAATCTAGTTTCTATATAGCTCGTAGTTATTCGATCCTTTGGAGATTTCTTAAAATTTACTCTGCCCTTTTCTATTCTATTGTATAAATCCCCTTGAGCTCTTATCTTTGTTTCCATTTTTATCTTTAAATGTTCTGTTCGTAATTCGCAAAAAAATAATAAATCACTACTCACTCAGATCCGTAAAATATCGTCTTTCCAACTGCTAGGCTTCCAACCGGCCACTGTCGCTGCTTATTTGATTATCCGACTCGATAGGACCATGTTAATTATCCAAATAATGCTTTGCTGATAAATATTGATAATAAAACATTTATTTTTGTTTAAAGTTCGAGTCTGCAACATATTTTACTACATCATTTTGACAACATCATTTTATATCTTTTTTATTATGTACAAAACTCCATAGAGTCACCAAAGAGGTCTAAACAGGTATATTTACTTATTTTATTTATATATATCTATTTATTCTATTGAATAATTAGACAGCCACTTAATTAATATAATAATAATAATGCCTTTTTTTCTCACATTTAAACAATTTTTTTTTTATTTACTAATAGTAGTCTGGTTGTCCATTGACATAGGCCTCCTCCAAATAATGCCATACCTTTCTATTATGCCACACTCCCCTTCATCCCTTTGGCATATCATCCTCCCATCTTTTAAGTGGTCTGCCTCTGTTCCTTTTGTTATAGCGGGGATACCACTCTGTAAGGTCTTTATTCCATTCGATTTTAATTTTAACATTATATAAATGTTAGAAAAATTAGTACAAAGATTTTGGTGGTTAGAAAAAGAATTTCGAAAAATTATGGTCTTGAGGCGGGAATCGAATCGGTTCTTTTTCTAACCACCAAAAGCTTTGTCTTTATTCCATTTATTCCTGGTTGATCTCGACATGTGACCTGTCCAGCGCCATTTTAATTGTTTTATTGCTGTGCCAACATCTTTGATTTTTGAGCATGCTTCTCTCTGTACTATTTTGACGGGTTTTTATCTTTTGTCTTTGTTTCTTGGTAAGCGCCACTTAATTAGTATTATTTTACTTAGTATTAGTATGTAAGTCTTAAATAAATTTGTACTTTATAGGAAAAACATTCCCATCATTGGTTGTGGTGGCCAGACCATACGCCCAACAGTGGGCGTCTTTCAGCTAGCTGACTGCATGACTGACTGTAAAGCAATACTTCAAGCGTAGAAACGAGAAGCTACAAGAACGAGCTCATTTATCTGTATTGCTCGTGGCTTTTGTGACCCGTACTATCCGAGTACGCTTATTCTTGTAGATGCGGCGGAGGGGGCAAGGCGCCGCCCGCCCTCAATTAGCGCTCGCTAACTCTTTAACTTTCCACTCGAACGGCCAACGGCTGTCTACGCAGTAAACTGATTAAGAAACGGAGCTAAGGAACTTCAAAGAAGCGATTGATAGAATATGCCTTCGATACTCTGATCGTGTAGAAAATTGTCGAACTTTTTTCGCGTTTAATCAACATTTTTTAATTACTTTTTTAATTTACTGATTTAGTTCTAAGCATCTGGGCTGTAATTAGGAGCGTAGATAACAAAATTAATTAAATAGGCAGCATATAAGGCAGGCAGACTAGGTTTAGTCAACAGGATAAAAATTTCTGTAACTTTCCAAGCAATTTATTTTTGTAATATGTTTAATTAACATGAAAATGATCAAGGTAATCTACAATACTGTCGACCACTTTGCAGATTGGGTCGAACGTTGAATTCATCTTCATCGGCCTTTTAATGTCCCCACTGTTGGGCACGGGCCTTCCCAGTGGATGGAAGAACATAGGGAGAATGGGCCATAACATACCCCGCTGCCGCGCTGGCCCAGCACTGATCTGTGGGTATTGTAATGACTGCAGCTGTAGTTGGAACCAACGACTTAATGTGCTTTCAGAAGCACGGAGGAACTCGAGTTAATATATTTTGGTATACCCAATGACAGACAGGCCTGAGAGAACATTTATTTTATACATTAACAATTATTTAGTTTACACGATCGAAGGTTGAGTCTGTTGAACGTTGAACTCATTTGGTATTTATAGATATCTTTGAAAGTGAAAACCGTCCCACACGCCAAAAGTCTCGGAATATATTTTCGTCGAAACTCTGTTACTTAAGTGGATATAACTTGTACTCCTCGTTATTCTATTACAAGCCTTACACCATTTCTCCTTAGTTTAATTAGAACAATTATCGTGAATGGCAGCTGCGTGGTAGGTACAATATTGTATTATCATATTCTGCGGAAAGACTTTTAAGAACCTGTCTGGATCCGAGGACTATTACGTAGAAGTTATAATTCCAAGAACGTTTTACTGGAATAAAATTGCCGAGTTTTCGGATCTGCCTTAGGAGCTCAACTTTTAATAGAAAAAGGTTTGAAGCGGACATATTATTTAGATCGCTTAGTGCTATATCTTTCTCAGCGGGGCCGCGGTAACGAGGCTTGGTATTATGCATTACACATGTAAGTGCGCGCGGCACCCGCGCGTGGGATTACTTTTACACTCCACGGGACGACAAAGTGTAGCCATCGCGGAGTTCGGAAAAGCTTGCGAGTTGACGAAGATTTTCTTGTCTTCATGCATCCTCGGATGTAAAACCTCCCTATTTAAAGCGTTGAGTGAATTGGGTGTGATTTTTAACAAATGGTGTGTTCATAAACTTATTAGTCTTCCATGCTGGCCTGGGAGCAAAAAATAATAATAGGGCAGCCTCGACCCATCCCATGGGTGTCGTAAAAGTCGACTAAGGGAGATTGCCCGGTGTAGACCAATAAGCACCTCGGGGCACCCGAATGGTGGAGGGCAAATCACCAACAACAGCATACCCAAAGTGCAGTTGGTGTCAGGCAGGCGGCCGGCTGTAAAACCTAAGCCAAAACCTTCAGCAGTATGGATTGGTCACTCTCTCCGTTCATCGGTCTTTCGACATGCTCCGTCCCATCTCTTTTCTATACATTCATTCATCACTAGCACCGTTACGGTGTGCTGGATGATAAGAATCAAAAGGGAGGTTGGCTTGATGACGTCTGACTGATATAAATGGAAGAGGAAACATACTGCGCCGACCCCAGATAGACTGGGAACAGGGCAGGGAGAAGAAGAAGAGGTGTGTTCTTATACTTCCCGTAGTTGTTTCAATTAGGCCGCAAACGACAGTGAATGAAATGGTCTCTATTTGGACATGCAATAGCTGTCACAATTCTTACATCTATCAACAGAATTTACTTTTAAGGGGTGCCAACTTCCATAAGAAGTTTGTTAACTGCTAGGGAATTTAAAAGAGAAAATCAGTCCACTGGCTGCCTTCATTGATAGGCGGAATCCATGGACTACACTCTTCACCGATATTAAGATCAAATGGACAGTTGAAGGAGCCAAGAAATCGTTTATTTCCATTTTTTAGTTTTCCTGCCACCGAATTTTTACATTTTATCAATGCATCTAAGTGAGGAACAAATTAAAAGATACAGGCCGAGGCGGCGCGGCGGCGTGTCCATAAATCGCGTTATCTGTCGGTCAGATAGCGACGCAGCGCAAACTCCCGGCGAAGGTCGCCTTAAATCACGCGAGGCCAGATTACGGGCTTACTGTAGCCGCTGAGCCAGGCTACGAGCTGGACTCCTGGGGCTACTCATCACTGGACTACAGCCCACTGACAGACACTAACCTGCTATAAAATGTGGAGGGATGTTCCATACCTCCAATATTATCAAAGCGATTTGCTTCTGCCTTCATAATGCGAACAGCTATGGAATGGGATTCTTTGCCGCAGTCTGTTTTCCCAGATCAATATAATCTGGACAGCTTCAAGGCCAGAGTGGACAGGCATCTTCTAGGCGAGCGTGTACCATCTTAGGCCTTATCATCGCTTTCCATCAGGCGTGATTGTGGCCAAACGCTCTGCCTATATAAATTAAAAAATATATAATTAGTCTCATGGTTTCAAATGCTTTTTATGAATTGTTCCCATCAACCCCACCCGTCTGAGTGAACCCACAGACTGGTAGCGGGCGCCAGGACCGTGACATTTTTTTCATTTAACTGGCAAACCGAACAACGTGACGACTAATTTGCACCAAAGAAAATTGTGCTTAGATTACTGAGAGATATAAATATCCAGAGAAGTAGAAAGTAGTGGTAAATGCCGGACTGAAATTAGAGAATGGTGACATTTGAAAATGAACAAAAATTGCGGCAGAAAATTACAAAAGCTACCGTAAGGTAAGGTCCGCCTATACCACTTGGCCAACCAAGACTTTGCCAAGCGATATAGGCCCGTATATCTGCCCGGATCGCAGAGGACGCGGGTTCGATTCCCGCATCAAGACTATAATTTTTCGAACTTTTTCCAACCACAATATTTTTTGTGCCAATTTTTCTAACATTTTTGTAATGTTCAAATTAAAATCAAAATGATAAAGCCATTCGCCAGAAATATTAAAGATCGACGTAGCGTCAGATGAATGAGAGCGAATGACGCGGGAATGGATAATGAGGGCCCCCGGGGCCACTCGGCAACTTTTCAATATTTACTAATAACGGCGATGAGACGAGCTCGCTGGAGGCACCAGCTGGACTCCTATACCCTATAGAAGTTCAGCTGTTTATTACACAATTAGACATTAATTAAGAGGGCCCTGTCCTATACATAGTCTATAGAACAGGGCTCTCTTAATTAATGTCTAATGGAAAGGTAATGGAGACTCTATAAGTATAAGTATGCTTATAGAGTCTCCGTTGCATGCTAGCTATAAAACTTTTATCAATTGTTGTCCAGTGGCATGAAAAAGTAATGCTATAAGGTTCTATTTCTAGGGCCGTGTGGTGACGGCAGAGCAAAATACAATTGTCGCCACCCCCATCTCTCCCGGTTCATACAAGGCGACTAAGGAAAGACAGCGGCGAGTAATGGGCAGCAATATTTCTCTCATACCACCTAGCAATATACTGTGATTTATGTGCCCGATATAAAGCAATAGGCTCGCCACCTATTATAACTTATTTGGCGAAAACTGGGTGTTAATTCACGTCTGCCTATCCCTTCGGGGATATACAGACGTCTGTAGTCTTCTATGCTGGCCTGGGAGCGAACAAATAACGTAGAATAGGCAGCCCCGTCTCATCGCATGGGTGTCGTAAAAGTCGACTAAGGGAGATTGCACGGTGTAGACCAATAAGCACTTGGGGCACCCGAATGGTGGAGGGCAAACCACCAACAACAGCATACCCAAAGAAGGTTAGTGTCAGGCAGCCGGCCGGCTGTAAAACTTAAGCCAAAACTATGAGCAGTATGGATTTTATAATAGTAATTATTATAACATATCTATGTATATTTATGAAAATATGTGTTACTGGTAAATTTTACTTTTTTGTGGTAATTTTAATTTTTAGTTAAGTAGTTTTATTTTCCCATCGCGCCGACAAATGTGTATTTTTAAAATTTGTAGTTGACTGGGAGAGAATACTTTTAGCATTAAGTCCGCCATTTGTAACAATTTGTTTATTGTGCAATAAAGATTAAATAAATAATCTGACCGATTTGAATGGAAGAGGAAACATACTGCCCCGACCCCAGATAGACTGAGAACAGCTCGAACGACCATATTTGCACAGTTTATACAATATGTTGGCATTATTATGTCACAATTAGTGGTGACAGTGGCAAATGTTACATGTCCGTAATAGTGACTGCACCATTTGTCGCACATGATGTAAAATTTGATGCTAATTAAAATATATTAATAAATTTTAAACTTCAAGCGACCGAATAGGTCGTCAACCGTCCTCCGTACTATCAACAGGTCCAATTACGTGACTCAACTCTCAAATGGAAACAACAAATCGAATTCTCTTTGCCGAGCCAGCTTTTTGTAGCAAATAAAACATTGGGCCTGTCTATGGAATGCCAAAACGGTAAGTTGCGCAAATGGCGGCGATCAAAGTTCCAAGACTCAGATTAAATTAGGGCCAGTCGCCGCGTGCCCAAACTATGAAACAAACAGAAGGTAACTCCATTATCGGCAGCGTTTGCTCAACGGTTCCGACTGTAAGACCATTTGGCGACAGTTTTTAGACAACAACGTCTGATACATACATACATACATACATAAATCACGCCTATATCCCCGAAGGGGTAGGCAGAGGTGAACTAGCACCCACGTTTCGCCAAATATGTCAGGTCCCATGTAATAGGCGGCGAGCCTATTGCCATTTATCGGGTACAAAAGTCGCAGTACATTGTTGGGTGGTATAAGAGGAACGCTGCTGCCCATTCCTTATCAATGATTTATCCTTAGTCGCCTTGTACGACACCCACGGGAGAGTTTTGGGGTGGTGACAATTGTATTCTACTCTGCCGTCACCACACGGCTAAACGTTTGATACATTCTAGTTTTAATGCGGGAACCGAAGCCGCGTCTTCGGCAGTCCAGGCTGATGCATAAACCACTCGGCCAAACGAGACGTTAGTTAACGTGCCGAAATATATCTCTAAAGGGGGTGATAAACGTACGAACTTAAAGTACGCGGTTTTTAAGATCGCGGCGCGACACGTGAAGCTTACACTATACATTCCGTATTGCGATGTCATCGACAGAAGACGCATTGTGTTATTAAGGAATTGTATCTAATTACATTAAAAAAAAACAATTTAGACTTTATTTTTCAATGGCACAATAACAGTAATGTATAACAAATAAATGTACACACTTTATCATGTAAAAATTTAACCTCATACTATTTTATTTAATAACCGACGCAAATACGGAGGAGGTTACTCTATTCGTACCCGTATGTTTTTTTTATGTTTATGCCCGCGGAAGTCCGTCGTTTATTAACCGGTTTTGATCATTCTTTTTTTTGTTGCGAAGTATATACTCCGACGGTGTTACCATGATAAGAAGAACAAGGATCTGTTGATGGGATCCTGGAGAAATCGAGGGGAACGAGGGGAAAAATTATAGGGTCTAGTGTGTTTGATAATATTTTACTATTTAAATTGTAATAGTTATTTGTTGTACGTGAGTGCAAAGTTGTTTTTTAACCGCGTGCTCAATTTTGATGACCGAGCTAGCGAAGGATTCTAAAATTGAATCACGAGCGTAGCGAGTGATTCAAAAATTAGAATCCTGAGCGATAGCGAGGGAATCAAAAGAGCACAAGGTGAAAAATCTTTGCACTCGAGTGCAACACGTAACTTTTCATCCCCCCCAACGAGGAAATTGCAAAATACAAAAAAAAATACAATCACAACAGTTTCTGTTATCACCCAGAAACTTCCACAACACCCTCCCATTAACCCAAACACACTCTCAACACCCACCCAGAAACACCCACAACATTTACACCCGCAATACACACCCATCCACTCAGACACACCCAAAAAACACCCATTCACCCAGAAACACCCACAAAACACCCATTCACTCAGAAAAACCCACAAAACACCCATTCACCCAGAAAAACCCACAAAACACCCATTCACCCAGAAACACCCACAAAACACCCATTTACCCAAAAACACCCAAAAAACACCCATTCACCCAGAAACACACACAAAACACTCATAGACCCAGAAACACCCACAAAACACCCATTCACCCAGAAACACCCACAAAACACCCATTCACCCAGAAACACCCACAAAGCACCCATTTACCCAGAAACACCCAAAAAACACCCATTCACCCAGAAACACACACAAAACACTCATTCACCCAGAAACACCCACAAAACACCCATTCACCCAGAAACACCCACAAAACACCCATTCACCCAGAAACACCCACAAAACACCCATTCACCCAGAACACCCACAAAACACCCATTCACATCCAAAAAACACTCAATCACCCAGAAACACCCACAAAACACCTAATCATACCCAAAAAAACACCCAATCATCCAGAAACACCCACAATACTCACCCATCCATTCAGACACACCCACAAAAATCCATTCACCCAGACACACCCACAAAACACCCATTCACCGAGATACACCCTCAAAACACCCATTCACCCAGACACACCTCCAACACCCACCCATCCACCCAGCCACACCCGCAACATTCATCCAGACACACCTGTAAATACCTAATAAAAATTACCGTCCTTAATGGAGTTCCGAGACGGTCAATCAGCTTGAGTCAAGCACGTTGATTATCTGTATGTTTTTGTTCCGTTGCTAGCGTAAACACATCAAACAGACCTAAAAAGTTTTTAAATGCTTGACTCAAGCATCCAGCAAGCGTTGTAGACGATCAAAATGTTTAAAGCAAGATTGACGCCAAGCTGATTGACCGTCACGGAACTCCAAGGTTTTAACAAATTTATGAAGTGAAAAGAAAATGGCGCGCGCAAAGCAAATTACAAAAAAAGTACACCAAGAAGGTTCCGAGTCTGAGCTTTTAACAAATTAAAATAGGTTGCATGACAATTTCGGCACCATGGAGGTAGAAATAAATATGTATAATGATGTTTTGAATTCACAAACTCATTGCACACGATGTTCTAAATTCAAATTTACTTTAACCTCTAGAGGATAAAAACGGCTTTTGCACTCAGATATCGAAGAGCAAAAACGCTTTTTCCGAGATGGTGGGATGAAAAATATTATAGCGACCTGTTCGTGGTATAGAAAATTCATTCCCAATTTCTCCCAAGTCTCCGAGCCTTACTCGCAAAAAGAACCTTACCAGGCTTACTCGCAAAAAGAACCTTGGCAATGGGGGAAGCAGCAGGTTGAAGCATTTTCGCGTTTAAAGAATTTTCGTACCACTACCCCTGTACTCGCTCAAGCCAATTATGACCTTCCTTTCGTCCTTCGCACCGATTCGAGTAATTATTACCTACCGAATTCTTTGAAGTCGGTGCCATTCGCGTTCTTTTCAGGCGCGTTCGGTCACAATCGAGGAATAGTGTGAACAGTGAATGTGATATTGCGGGGCGCACTTTACCTATTTGGCTTGACACCGACTTCAAAGAGATCGGTAGGTACACCTAGCACACATTATGTGAATACTTTATTTAAATTAATAGGTATTTAGATTTACAGAAGAATTGTCAAATTGTAAGAAGTTTATTTTTCGCTTTTCAGCGTTTTTAGGTAGAGAGTTTTTTATTATTCACCAACACGTAAAACAAGCGATTATTACTTAACCGTCAGTTTTTGACATAATATCGTATGGAAGAACTGTCAAACACTGACAGTTATCTTTTAATCGCTTGTTTTACTTGTTGGTGAACTTGGGCCAAAGTTTAAATATTGAACCAGAGAACCCGGAATTTGTTCGGTTAAGCTTTTTAATTATTATTATTTTTAAATTTTATAAATGTTAGATATAATACAAAAACATATAATGTCTGCTAACATTCATATAATGTTCAAATAAAAATCAAAAAGTATCAATGTGCTAGTGAGCTTTCACTTGCTTCCTACATCCTTCATTGTTGTCTTCATGCATGCCATGCATGGGTTTCGTGTAGGTACGTTTACTCTTTTTAATAACATACTTTCATTATGAAAGATCCGCCAAAGTTTTTCCCTGTCGTTTTCTCCATTCGCTTCCGACATATAAATCCTTTTTGTCGCTCTCCTTTCACTCATCGTAGTGTCGTCGTTTTGATGTGGATAATAAAGATTAATGATAGGTCCTGATTTGTTTCGTTTTTTCCTTAATTTTATGTAAAAATTTAGGATATGTCAGGGTGGCGGAGGTAAGTGTTGACTAGTTGTCAAGGGGCCTCTTAAACATACACTTGGTTCGCAAGTCCCAGGCGTTGCCACAGAATTGCCTCTTAGCCACACTATGGACCCGGCACTCGCACGGTGAATCCATGGAATGCTTAGAGAGTTATCATCTCTATATGAAGCCTATTCTAACCATATTTTTATATCAAATCAGGGCTGCTTTTTTTTAAACCCCTTTTACTGCAAAAATAGCCATACGATATTCGAAGTAAGCAGATACAGTCAACTTCAAAATTATTCTAACATTTACAAATAAAACCACAATTTGTATTCCTCATATCAATATAGGTCACCACTTTGATTATATATTTTTTCATTGCTGTCCGAACTAGAAGGAATGTCCAAAAGTTGTCAGTTCCTTACAGAATACAAATATTTGAAGAAACAAATTACCATAATTTGTTGTAATCATACGAAAGCAGTGCAAAAGAAATGATGAAAACAGCCTCTCAAAGTACCTCTGTACAAATATTATTCGTATTCTGTAAGGATGGTCAATCTTAAGCAAGAATATTAAATTTCTTTTGTACTTTTCGTCCAATAAACCACAACATTAGAGATATAATTTGATATGATAGGAAGTTAACGTGGAAAGTTAGTAGGTACCACAGATATATCAATTTAATGATATATCAATAAATTGATATATTTGTGGTAGGTACACATATTGTTGTTAGTGTGGGTTGTTTCTTTGGCAAAAACACTTGGCCAAATTTGTAATGTATGATGTCTTCCTTCAGGCACAATAACAGAGGATAGCAACTTTGCCGTAGTATTTAGTGAAGGCGCGCCGGAACATACCTTTGTCTAAATAGCCTGAAGTTTTTCAGTCACGGACCATAAACCTGACCCTCTATTTGTTATTAATTTCAGTTCAATATTACACAGGAGTAGGTAGGTAAAACTTTTTGTGAAATAAATAAATAAACTTCATTACATCGAATATTGCCGAAATAATTTGATAATAATTATTCGATTTGTCTGAATGCACTCATCATTAGACCCCGTAGAAAATATGTCGAAATGTCTAAGTAAAATATTCCGTGGCCCCAGATTGAGCTGTGGAGACCCGAAAGACCCCTGCTAAGGGTCATTATATAAATCTTGCAGAGAGTGCTCCATCACGGCGGGTTTGTTTCAGCGTGGCGATTACCTTTTACGGTTGATTGAACTTCAATTACCTTCTGACATAAGTATAGGTATATTTCTTGTTATAGCGCCCTTTAACGACAGAGCGGTCAAAATAAAAAAATACTTATTTGTTGCTTAAAATTCGTACAAGGCAACAAAGCGTAAAGACAAAAACGAGTAGGTAATTGGCAGCAGCATTCCTTTCATAACACCTAGCAATAGTACCTACTGCGAATTGTGTGCCCGATATATGACACTCTCCACCACCTATATGAGGTACTTACTTACCTAGCATAATTGGCGAAACGTGGGTAAGATATAGTAATATCGGCCGAAAAATAATGGGATCAAACTTTGAAAACCCTTGTAGAGTGATTTGGCCTTGGTTGGCCGAGCACCTGCCCGGATAGCAGCGGACGCGGGTTCGATTCCCGCATCAAGACCATATTTTTTCGAAATTCTTTTTCTAACCACCAAAATCTTTGTACTAATTTTTCTGACATTTATATAATGTTAAAATTAAAATCGAATAACCATTGTAGAACATTGCACACATGATAGCCTTTTCCATTTTTATTTTCAATGATAATGTTTAGAAATAAAGGGGTACCTACCTAGGTACACAAAATAGTCAATTCACATCCAATTCCACCTATTTTTTTAAGAACATAATTATTTTGCAAACAACGCCATCTATCCAGATACGTCTAAACTACAAAGCATGTGAGAGCATTGCCTAATGCATTGCTTAATTGTAGCGCTACCTACTTGGTAATGTTTTATATTAATTAAAAAAATAAGTTTTTAATTACAATTTAAATAAATTAACTTAATTGAATGTGTAATTATCAATATACCAAAGTATATTTTCAAAATTATTTTTTTTTCGGTACAACTACTTTAATATTTAATTTTAGTCTCTAACTGCCGCACTCAGAGACGTCAATTAACTTTAATGAGTATTTAATGTCAAAAATTTTCATTCAAATCTAGACCATAGACCCGGCAAGAGTAGCGACTAGTTTTGAATTGTCATTTTTTGACGTTAAGTACTCATTAACGTTATTTGACGTCTCTGAGTGCGGCAGTAACTGCCGCACTCAGAGTCGATTTAATGATCATTAAATGACATTTAAGTAAACATTAAATAAAATTCCCTCTCAGAGTCAGATAATGGGTCAATAGTGACGCTAATGAAACTTAAATTTTGAGTAACCGATGACCCTTACTTAGGTCTTATGTGACGTCTATTTGACATTTCAAAAGTAGGGTTATCTTTTATTGTAATTATATTTCAGTGCATTCATAGTGATATTTTCAATAATAATTTATGATAAATTACGTTGTGGATTTTGTGGAGCTTACAGATTACGTAAGAAGGTTCAGACAATCACAACTTAGATTCTATTTACGCGAATATTCTGATACTTTCACTATGTGCTTGAATTTCATGCAAGGTACAGATTTACACTCCAGGCAGTAAAAAATACTTTACTCCCAATTGTGGAACCTGATTTTAAAAGCACCGAAACAGGACAGGCTTGCCATTTGTCCCTGAAGTAATACTGTTAATAACATTGCGGTATTTAGCAACTGGGATTTTTCAGGTAAGTTAAATATTACTTTACATTCAATGAACCGTGTGGTGATGGCAGAGCAGAATATAATTGTCACCACACCCTTTTCTCCCGTGGGTGTCGTACAAGACAACTGAGGTAAACAGCGATGAGTAATAATGGGCAGCAGCAATCCTCTATAACCTAGCAATATACTGCGATTTACGTGCCCGATAGATGACAATAGGCTCGCCACGTATTACACGGGACCTAACTTATTTGCCGAATAGTGGGTGTTTAATTCACCTTTGCCTACCTTTATGTATGTATGTATGCATGTACTTTCAATATCTGTCATTACTGTCTTTATATTTATTTCAGAAACTAGGTGGTAATGTGATGGAATATGGATAAATATTATTAGGTCAACAGTCAATATCACAAATTGTCACCAAAGTGTCTATCCAACCAAGAACAATGAAAGACTTTGTAAAATTCCCTTCTACAGATGAGGACACAAACAGAATAAAGCAAAATTTAATCAAGCGATGTCACAATGAATATTACTAATAATAATTGTAAAATTAAAATAATATACTGAAACTCTTTTATCAGCCTAATCTCTTTATTTTTCTGCTAATTAATTTTCATTGCTTGGGGTTTATTTTGTTTTTTTTAATAAAACTAGTAGATATAAAAGAAATATTTTATTTTGAGCTCAAATTTATTTTTTGATTCCTTGAACTGTAATTTGAAAATTTCCAAAAGAGTTTTACTCCACTCTTCCTCTATTTCAGCAGCACATTTCTTTTTAACTTGATTCTCCGGGTAAAAAAATATTTTTGACTTGGTGTGTAATCATCAGTCTTTAGATTTGTTTGATAATATGGCCCTCATCTAATAATTATATCTATATGATCTGAAAAAAGATAAGTATAATATAACTAAATTAAATAATTTTCTAATTGCATGTTATGATTGAACTATATACACGTAATAGCCAGTTGCACCAAGTTTTAAAATTTTCCTTAAAGTAACATAAAAACAACTTGATTCATATCAACAAGTTTTTAAACAAGTGCTCATTTTATTTAAAATATTATGAAATATAATAGGTACCCATAGCAAAGTCTAGGTCAAACTCATTGTCCCAAATATTTTATACTGTTTTATTTTGATTATTGTCTATATGGACAGCACAATACCATCATTACCAAATGGATTCTGCACTTCACATATAATTGAAGGTGCAGCCTGAATAATAATATTAAAGTTAATAAGTATGGGTTACAGATAATTTATATAAATTGTTATACTTTCATAACAGTTAATTAGTGGAAAATAAATGTTACCTCCTAAAATCCACCAAGTGGTGAATTTTATGAACCACTTCCAGTTTTTATTAAACTCTGTAGGTTTACAGGTCATGGTCTTAAGATTGTCCCATGCTCTTTTTAATGTTATTGTATCACGCTGCAAATTGCAAGGAAATATTAGTTACTTTTTAATAACGCACCTTAGAATACAGGATAATTCTTTAATCTAAGCACAAAAAAATATAAGAAAATACTAACACTGTACACATATGCATTACAATTAAATTCCTCAGTCATTCCACTCCCGGAACGATCGAGCCCCATGCATGTAACCAAGAAATCATCAATACTTACCAAGACAATCACAGTACTAATCAAATATTTTAATGAAGATAGGGTTTCTGTGCCTTTCTCTTCTTCTTTTTTCTACGGCGTTTCCTATATGATTTCGCCAATATCGAGTGTGCCGCTCAGACTTTTGTATGTTAATGATTTCCCAGGCTGACTCCACTTGCAGTGGCTTTTTCTATTTGATCACAAAATAAATAGATTTGATATTGATATGTTTTTGTTTGGTATTTCCATGGAATTATTTGGGGAATTTCTTGTTTGTTGACATTGACTTTTTGATTTTATTACAATGACTTTTGGTCCGGTGTTGCCAAATTTAAAAAGTCCTGGCATTTACAGTTCAAGTTTGATTAAATTAAATTATAATTGTGGATTTTTACGTTAAAATTATAGTAAATAGCTATTAGTAACTAATTCTAATGGAAAACAATACTTTTGTGTTATAAAATCTAGTGTAACTAATAATAGCCACTGAAACAATTCAATGGCTTTTCGCATGTGGCAATTCCGCACTTACCGATAACACTGGATATAAAGCTGCACTGCACTAACCTGACTTAAAATTGTCACATAACTAATCAATCAATTATTTTCGACTCTGAGAGGAACGGTCAATTAGATGTTTTAATGATAATTTGTAAAATACCCATTATCACTAATTTAATGAACGACTCTGAGTGCGGCAGTAAGAGATCTATATCAATAAGGTGAGTGAGTGGGTAACGTTTGCCCGCTCTTTATCAATCATTCATTTCTATTCACCAATCCCAACTGTGAAGTGAAATATCAGTTTCATTCGTTCGCCATTCGCTCGCCATTCCGTCAATTTCCGTCAGTCAGTCAACCGGGAGCTGTCATGTACGGCCGTTTTTTGTTGTCTAAATATTTTGTACAAAAGTAGTTTAGATTTTTATTATTAATTATAAATAGTGCGTCAAAATTATACAAAAGAAATTACTTAATTTCTAATAAACACGGTGTTGTGAAAACCTCAATGTGGCATGTGAAACAAATCGATAGAAGTGTTTGACCGCTCGGAATGGGTGATTTTGAAAAGCAGTTGTGATTTTAACAAATTATAGTGAGTGCACTACAAGGCTATCTCCTTGTTACTTGGTGTTGTTATTTATCTTTAGTATGGAACATAATAATGTGAAGTAGCTGTCAAAATTAAATCAGTGTTTTTGAGTGTTCTCGTCACCGATGGAGTATTAACAGGTATGTCGAGATGCACCGCAAGGGATTGGAATGCACCGGTGTGTGAAGTGTGATGGCGGGCGTTCCTTTTAGTTTTTGTTGCATTGTTTTGGATCGTGTGGCCTGGCAGTTGTCGGTGTTTACACGCTGAGACGAGCCTATAAAGTGTAAACAGTTATTTCGCGACTGCGATCCGACGGGGTCATCGACGCCGGCGGCCTCGTGCCTGCTGCGCTCCGTATCCGCACTCTTATCGCTACATTCAATGCCATGATCCTCTGCTAAGTTATTACAACTAAGTGACATATCTAAGTAGCCATCATATTAATTGGAGTTGTTTTATAAATATTGGTGACCAATCACTATGGTCATATCAGCCTAAGTTTATCATATAGTGTTGGTGAAGGACTGTCAAGCCATGCAAGTTGATTAAATCAATTAATGGAAGCTACAAGAATGTTTGTTTACTTTTTTTTAATTATGAAAAGAATAATTTTCCTAATGTTTTTAGAGACATCACGAAATGAATTTTGCTTGTTTATCTCTAGAGGGTTATCCAGAGATACATATACTTTTGAGTAATTGAAAACTGATTAATTGTGTTTTAGGACAATACAGATCTGAAACATACTTTTATATGATATTTTTACAAAGTTACTATACTTAAAATGTTGTATACATTTATAATATACTCATCTTCTACACCTGGCTTTGGTCTGGTTGGTCTGTTACTATGTGCAATACTGAAAGCTTGAATGTATTTGCATAAAAGTGTTTGTGTTGATTGGTGCTAAATGCTTTCTCTCAATGTTAGTTAAATGCTTATTGTTCAAATATATTTTTGCTTGTACTATAGTCGCTTGAGGAGGAAGCTGCGCAAGATGATGGTGGAAACCATGCTCGAGTGCTCGCAGGACTTTGGTAAGTATATTCTGCCTATAGGAGTAGTTTTAAATGCTTTCTCAGAATGAAATACTTATATGTCTGTATTTCTAGGCTTAAAATAAGGCTAATCTTTACCCCATTCACTTGGGCTAGAGACAAAATGTAAACAATCTTGATATATCTCTCTCTCTATCTACGAAATGCTCCTAAAAACAAGAAACGTGTATTTTAAAATACATCAGCAATGATAGACAAATAAAACTGTTAGCTGCTTTGAAATATTGGTGTTACATTATTATTTTTGTATTTTATATTAAAAGACACATCAAGATTGTTTACATTTTGTCTTAAGCCCAAGTGAATTGGGCATAGGTCTAAAACTGTCATTTTAAGACAGCCTTTTTCATGATTTACTGCCACACTCGGAGACTTCAATTATTATTAACGTTTGGTAATAAGTACTTTATGTAAAAAATGACAATTCAAAACTAATGGGCTTTTATTTCCAGGTCTATGGTCTAGATTTAAATGAAATTTTTTGACATTAAGTACTCATTAAAGTTAATTGATATCTCTGAGTGTGGCAGTTAGTTAATGTTCTAAAATAGAGATACAGATAAATCAACCATCTCCATTCCTTGCACACTAATTTTGTGTGTATTGATTAAAAATATTAATCTACACATTATGAAGCTAAGCTAATTCAATAATGATATCATTAAAGTAAATTTCCCGATAACTTGCTTGACCACTGATAGAGAATAAATATCTACATCAGCTAATTCAAATATATGTAAACAAAATCTTACAAAAATGCCATTAAAATAAATGTAATAATTTTTAAAGTACAACACATTTTATTAAACCAAAAGAAACAAGAATGTTGAAAGTCTGTTCACATTATTACCTAATATCTTCTGAGTTACAAACAAAAATAGTAGAAGAGAATAATTATGCATTACGTGGATGGATAAGGTGAACCTATAAAATGCTAAGAGTTGTAAGCAATAACCTAATAACACAATATATTGTAGGTGTAAAATTAAACTTATGATGATATAACCAAGATTTAATAAATAAAATAAATGTGGTCCTCTCTGTGAACTGTATAGTTATTGTTTT